>WNGW01000031.1:4362910-4395497 GCA_011952105.1 Coreoperca whiteheadi
TTAAAAAAAAAAAAAGCCACTAAATCGTTTATTAATTCTGAGGATTTATTATTCTTTTGAAATGGAATAGTTGATGAAATCTAGTTCTTGGCAGCAAAGCAATAACTTGCCAAGAAGGGGAAAGCAAAATAAATATGTTTGGACCCACTGCATTAGACCATTCTACAAATTAGCCAGCAGGGTTGCTTTACGGGAGCGCTGGATTTACAGGATGTTTGCATCAACGTCGTGAAGTTGGTTCATCAGTTTTTTTTTATTCCAGCAGATTAGCCAAAAGCACTTAGTCCCTACTGATTATTTTAGCTGGCGGTAACATTAATTTCCATAATAATAACAAGAGCCCGATAAATCAGCCAGTTGTATCCAGAATGTTTGTGTAGGTAGTTTGTAGAAGCACATGGCAACCAAGAAGTGAAACTGAACCAGTCACATTTAGAATCACTGCTAAAATAATTACTCGCGCAGAGCTGCTGTAGATAATTAAAGCTGGAAATGTCTTTGGTAACAAATGGATGGTTAAGGCGAGATACACCCTTATGTCCATTTAAACTGGCTGCATTTTTATAGTTTTTCGGGGGGGGGGGGGTTCTTTCCAGTGAGTCATGGAGTGCCTCCAGCAGTGGATGATGGAGGAGGCGAGTGTGATCATTGCCACTCTCAAGATGACAATATTGTGCCCCGTGCTCCTTAGGAGCATGAATCTGTTCCCTGTGTTTGAGCTTGCACTCATATTCTTTATTTTTTTCATAGCCATTACTAACTTTCAATTTTTCTCCTTTTCTCTTCCCCCGTATCCTGCCAACCTCTGATTACCGATGGTGCCCTCATCATATAGGTAAGTCATGTACATGCAATCGTTTTCAGACTGCTGCCCACATGTTTGAAATGTCTTTATGAGGAGCTCCATAATGGAAGCGATGACCTCCATAGTGAGGCTATGTATATGTGTATACACAGACACACACACACTGTAGTTTAACCTTGACAGAAAATGACCTGAAGTATGAAGGTTGCTGAACAGATGAGATGAATTACAGAGAGCCATGTCCATGCAATCAGTGAAGGTAGTGAAAGGGTTGTTTTGCCGGGCCGAGCGTTTGATGGGGTGCCGGTGACTAAGAAAAGAGAGGCACGTAATCAGGTCATGGCGGGCCGCACTTCATATTCATCTTCAGACTCGGGAGAGACAGGAGAAAAGATAATTCTCCACAATCCCCTCGGTGTTGGAACAATATGGTCAAGTATGTCGTGTTTGATCTGGGAGCATGAGCTGCTCATCATTTGGGGTAGGCTCCTGAAAACAAATTTACACTCAGATCGTGTCCTCTTTTGTGCAATTAGGGCTTAATCCAGCTAAATTGGAGCCATATCCAGCAAGTCATGGATTCGGTATGTTGTCACATTGTGGATCATAGAGGAGATAGAAGTGCACCGAGGCTGAGAAAAAAAAAACAGAATGTGCTGGACATTGCAATGGCTTCTATTATACAAGATCTCTCCTAACTTTTTGCTTAATGAAGGGTGAAAGGATGTGATGGGCAATGAACTGTAGTTCAATAAAAAGAAAAAAAAGACGGCTTTAAAGTTGAAAGATGGCCCACAAAGACATGCCAGTCGTCTGATTTCCCCTCTCCCCTATTTCAGCCTTCGGGAAGTCATTTGCTTACACTGCACAGGTCACGCCGGCTGAAGTTCATCATATTTACTGCATTGTTAGACCCCAAAAGTAAAGCTCTCTCTGTTTGACAAGGGGAGCCGCTACTCAAATTTTAATGAGCCTCCGGAGAGGATGAGGAGGCGGTCTTGTTTACCGCCGGGCGCTGAGCTTTGTGGGCAGGTACAAACTCTTGATGGTACATCGTGGGCAGTGCGAACATGCCTCCTTCATCTCCTCTCTCAGCTCCTGCGATGAGCGCCTTCTTTATTTTACTGTCCTCGCAAATCTAAAAGGATAATAAGATTGTGCTCTCTAACCTCCCAGCACATTGAAGCAAGGATGTAATGTGATGCTTTTCCCCCAGTTAACAATGGAAGTAATTTGTTTTTACTGCAATATTATTTGTTTCAAACAGAATGGAGGGTCTACTGACCTTTAGTGTTTTCGTTGTTTTTTATTTTTACTCTGGCATAGTGGACAGGGCTGCAGAGTATGATGGACACATACAAAGAGAAAAAAGGGGAGACTTTATGATTCTAGGTTAAAAGCTTTGAGATAGCCTTTCTTTTCTCCATCTTTGGCACTTTTTTGGATTTCTGTGCTGTATTTCTGCACTAAACTGCGTTTTCTGTTCCCCGATCAATTTCATTCCCGATGACAAACAAACAAACAACTCTTAAATCTCTTATTGTTCAGTTGGCAAAAAACAGAAACACGATACGCCATCTGAAATGGACAGTTCTGACTAACTCTGTTCTCTAGTCTCAGCCAGTAAAACCTCTCTTCTGTTGCATGTGACTCTTGCATGTGATTACTTATAAAAAATAAAAAAACTTCCTATGCTTAGCTTTGTATCCTGTGAGCCTTAACAGACTAGGTTTTGGTGCACTTGTGCATTTTGTTACCCTTTTTGTGATAATTGCTTCCATTGTCTTCCTCATATGTAAGTCGCTTTGGCTAAAAGCATCTTCTAAATGACTAAACGCAACATGTAAAATGACCACACAAATGCAAAACAGTGATTTGATCACGTGTTGTCATGAAGTGGTGTCATTGAGAGCAGTCACATTTTCGCAAATATTACGCTGGGCTGTTTCGATGAGGAAAGCATTATGCCGACATCCCATAATACAACGACATACCAGAACAATAGGAACAGCTGTTCATTCTAACGCAATTGCATTCCTGCAACAAATAGGCCTTTTTCACAGTGACATTATTAAAAGAACAATAGAATTAACTAACTAGAATTAAATAATAGAATTAACGACGATTATTCAAGTCAAGTCAATTTTATTACGGTGCCCAGTATCACAAGTCACAAATTTGCCTCAAGGGGCTTTACAGTCTGCACAGTATATGCCACACTCTCTCCTTAGACCCTCGATTCGCATGAGGAACAACAACCTTTTAACAAGGAAAAAATGGAAGAAACATCGGGAAGCGCAACAGAGGAGGGATACCAGGACGGACAGGCATGCAATAGATGTTGTGTGTACGGAGTAGACCAACGTAGTAAAATGTAAGGATGACTAAATTATAGATGGATTGTAAACATACAGTATATGAATATGGATCGGGGAGGACGTTGAGCAACTTTAGCTGTCGCCAAACAGATTCTGTAAGTCCTGCTCTCCACCAGGGAGACCTGGAGGAGGACCGACTACACACATTCCCACGAGCAAAGACTGCAGTCCACTTAGCAAAAAGCCATAGTATGAATCCCTGGTGCTGAATATTCTTTTGCATTCTTAATGTAAATACATTCATGTTTTGATGACACAGTTTTACTCGAGTCTTGTATTACAAACTTATCGGATATGGGTTTTTTTTACCTAAATATTATCTTCCCGTTTTCAACGTCTGCCATCACTGCAAACAAGCAGTGAGGCGTTCAGGGAATAGTCACCAGTTAACAGGGAAACCCGTTGAAGCATAGCACCATTACACCTCCCCACCATCATTATTTCCTTCTTCCCGCAGCTGATTTTCTGTCTGTCAGGTTTGACAGATTCACTGCATGTTGTTATGGATGTCACGTAGGCTTTTAGTGGCCACTGGTAATTTTCTAGCTTCCGTACATTGTCTTTTCACCTTTCTCCACCCTGGAGTGATTCTGCAGTTGCAGTTGGCAGCGGTGCGGCGCGTGGTCCGGTTTCGGGATAAAGTGGCAGGGACTTTGAGCAAAGCGGCCGGCTGTTAATTCTCTATGTTTGTTTGTATCCCACTATGTGATTTAGGTCTATAAAGTTGGCATATCTTGCCAAAGCACCTTGACTGATGGCCCATGTTTTTTTCCTTCCTGTCCTCTAAATACTGACGGATGAGGATTCATTTTGCCTTAACCTTACGAAACATTAGAGGGACTCGTGGTGCCGATGAGGAACTATGCATGCCGCCTTCACTGTCTCATTTCACAAAAGCGGATTTTGTAAGGAAAAAAATTTATTGTGAGCAATGCCTTCAGCCACATCCCAGGAGAATACCTTGAGGTTTCCAAACAAAACATGATGTGCGTTTGTCATCAAGTGGCAACATCTGAGCAGGTGTCTTTGCTGG
This sequence comes from Coreoperca whiteheadi, assembly GCA_011952105.1. Lineage (NCBI taxonomy): Eukaryota > Metazoa > Chordata > Actinopteri > Centrarchiformes > Sinipercidae > Coreoperca > Coreoperca whiteheadi. The sequence goes on from WNGW01000031.1 coordinate 4,367,127, forward strand.
TGCATTTATTTTGGAAGATGTTTTATTATTTATGTCATCAGTTTAAGGTATTCTGGTGAAGGTCTTGTGATTTGGAGATCCCAGTAAGGAAATGCTGATATTAGATTTCAATAATGTTGCCAGTTATTAGGATTTTCACTTTCCGGTGACAGTATAGTAACTGCAGGTGTGTGTTTTTCTTGTCATGTAATTTCTTTTAGACTTTTGTTCACCTGTGTGTAATAGAACAAGTAGGCTCACATTAATAAAAAGTCAGAAAGGGTGTGTTGTTCTATCCAACAAAGAACAGAAACAAAAAAGAACGTTTACGCATTAAATAGTATGTGTAATGAATGGAAATATACATCAACACAAACGCTGACAAGACCTGCCAACATGTCCGGGATCAGCTGTGAAGCGATAGTTATTAGTAAGCTAATAATCAGTCTCACTGTTAATTGTCCATACCTGTCAATGTGTTTGTAATAGCCCTTTGATGGACTGGTCACCTGTGTGTAGTATCTCCTTGCACGCCGCCCAGTGAATGCTCAGGAATCAACCGCTCAGTAAGCTTAACGTCCAGCCTACTTTAATCAAAGGTGTCAGAAAAGACAAGGAATGTGGAAATGGAAAGACGTGAGTCCGGTTAACACTTAACAAATTGCCTAAACCTCCCGCAAGTAGAAACCTTGTTAATAACCCGGCAGTCACAGCGAGCCCATGGCACTGCAGGGCGGATTGGTGTTCGATTATTGCATCTGCTGATGATGAAGTGTGGCACTTTTTCCCATCACAGCTATAGCAATCAAGATAAGAATGAGAATTCGTTTGTACAGTATGTCTACATTTAGAGGGATTTGATATCAACTGCTGTTGTGAAACAATTCATTGTTTTGTGCAGTAACATCAAGCTGCTTTTGATTGGATTATACTCTGTGAGAAATATCCACAACTGTACTGAAGTATAGTTTTGAGGTAGTTTCAGATTGTATAGTTATATAGCTTGTCAATAATAATCAGAATTAAATTCATAATAATAAGTATTTTTATATCTACAATTGATCAAATGACTAAATGTACACGAACACACAGAAATATCACCCGACTCTTCAGTTCTCGTTGGACTTTTGGCCCCCACTTTTACTGTGTTGGTCCAGTCTCACAGCTCTCATCGACCTTGATTCCCGCCTTCTCAGGCAGCTGTTTTCAGCAAAAAAGCTCTAATAAACCCACTGCACGCTACCTGCCGCGCACCAAACCGCAGACCGACAAGGTCAGCAGACCAAAACAAAGTAAATATGGAACTCACATTCCATCAGGTGGATAAAACAGGCAACTAATAGGCAAAATAGGCGGCTGTTTGCTAATACGTTTGCAATCACAACTGTTAACAGTGCTACAAAGGCAATGTTCAATTTTAGCTTTTCTGCTGCTTTCCAAGTGGCCAAAAAATTAAATAAAATAGTAAACAATAACAATATGCTAATTATAATAATAAGTACATTCTGCGGCTAATACTTGTTTACTTAAAGCTGCACTAATAGATTTTTTTGGCTTTCTTGAAGACCTAAACGATAAGTTAAAGATGATAAAAAGCTCTGGAGAGCTCAGGAGAACGGAGTATGGTGATCATTTTCGGGGGGTTTGTCACAGTGAACAACACCTATTACATTACGCAAAGTCATTTCATCTATGGTTAATAATAAAAACAAAATAGTGACTAAGACAGCATTTTTACTTGTAATTGAGTAGATTAAGATTGGGATCCTGCTACGTTTACCGAAGTAAAGAATCGGAGTACTTATTCCACCACTGCTTTAAATACTCAAATTCGAGAGGATCCCAAATCGTTGGAATTGTTGAAAATGTCAGTATCCCTCAAAACCAATAAGCCTTTCCGCATAGAATGAGGAGGGGAAATAGAAACTGGAGGATAAAGAGATGGTTATCCCGCCTATGGGATCCCTGCTTGAGCAATCAGTTTGTTTAGCTTGAGCTGGCTATTGTGCAATATGGCTTCTGCAGGAGGAGATGAGATGTATAATGTAGAAATCCACCAGAGGATAATCCTGTATCAGCGTCGGCAGCCATCTATGGATTCTGTACTCTGTAGACAGTGGCACGGCGTGATGCACTCGGCAATTCACTCACACTTTCATTTGCACACATACATGCGCCCATCAATCTAATGGGATTTACACGACTGGGGGCTGCGCGAGTCGATGCCCAACACGTGCTGCATGAACAATGTCTAGGAAATTGGCAAGATTCTCATTTCTGCTCTCATACATTAACGCAACAAAAGGATGCCTTACACTGCTGTTCCGGATGTAGGCTGCGGGTTGTACGCCACCTCATTTAACTATGCGGGCTTAATTACAGTGACACACTGAATGCATTGCAATTACAGATGGGACTAGGTGTACTTTTATTGGAAAGTGGTTCTTCTTTTTATTTGATCACAGCCTTGGTAATCTAGAACATTAGGCTGTAATTGAATCAGTCGTGAATGCACAAGGCCTGCATAACTTTATTATATCTTATATCCAGCCTCATCTCCACTCACAGGGCTCTTTATTTGTTACCATTTACCAGCAATTGTTATCAGATAATGAAGACTACTCATGCAATACGATACCCAGCCAGCAAACGTTCAGATATAGAACACATGCTCAATAATGGCAACTTAAGTGCACTTGTAATAAGCTGCAGGTACTCTATGTCTGTACATAATAGAATCAACACAAAAAATTGCTATCTGAAAACCCTTCAATCAATGCCATATTTGATTGTGTACAATGTATAGGAGACACGGATTTTCATTTACCTGGTGACTTTCCAGAAAGACCATTTAGGTTATGATTACATTTTTTTTTGTAAGCATGATGGTAGCAGTCACCTACAAGAGGCTTTAATTGACTGGGTTGCCTTGCCACAGTAAAGTGTTCATTAAAATTTTAAGGCAGATTAGACTCATCAGCCTCGATGACTCGAGGCGGGTGAGGTGACGGTGGGATGGCTGTGTGGGGCATTTTACCGCGTGCCTATAGGCACTGAAGGACTTTTTCCAAACACAATGAGGTTAAAGTGGCTTTCACATTGAGTTTTAGTGTGACAAACATCGCTTCATGTAACTCAAGTGAAAATCTGTCATGTAGCGGTGATCAATAAAAGTGCAAAGCGTTGATGAGCCTCATGAGCCAATATTCCAGATGTGTAGCTGGTGCTTGTCCAAAAAAAGAAGAAGCAGGAGTGAAAATGTGGCGGGGGAAAAAAAGAAAATGTTTGCCTACTGTAAATAAGTCTTTCAGGCTTTGAAGTTCTGGCAGTTGATGATGGAAAACTTGTCACAACCTTGGGTGTTACGGGTGTTGTGACGCCCTCACTTTCACAGAAACATGACCCTTCCCCCCCCACACACACACACACACACTTTTTCTTGAGCTGAAACGAAAACAGTATACTTCAGAGAATGCATTCCCCATACATGAAAACCTGTTGGTCAAGGTTGATTAGATTCGTTGAACAGCCATCCAGCCAATCAGCCATTTGGCCAACCAACCTACCAGCCTGCTATAGTTCACAGTGAACAGATGCAGATGGCAAAGTATTCCATCAAAGCTAAAACCCTGGCCTGGTCTTATAAAACAAGTATAACATTGTTTGTTTCAGTCGCTGTTCTGTTTACGCCACAGAACACGTCCCCGAGATAGTCTATGCGTTTTACACCCCAGCCTGTAAAGAAGTTGCTGACACAGTGAAAGATGAGGTTTTGAGAGAGAATCCCATCAGAAGGGGAGCATGTTTTCGGTTCAGGTGGGTGAAATAGAGGATGATACAACCGCTCAAAAAAATCCTTCAATATTCTTCCCACATACGGCTTCTTAAAAAAAAAAAAAAAAAGTGTTGTCGAGTCTATGAAAGAACAAAGGCAAATCTAGTAAAATTTTTTGAAAAAATATCTATGAATACATAAACAATATGCCCATTATATATTCATTCAAATTCTGCCTTTCTAACAAAAGGGATGTCAGATCTCTCATGGTGCATGATGAGACATTAGAGCGTATGGAGGAATACTTGAGCACAGAATAGAATACACTGCGTAAAGAAAGTACAGCCTGGGTTTTAAAAACCTACCGTGGAGAGAAGGTGATGTTTTTAATCTTTTCCAACCTCAAAAGCTTGATTCAGATCTGTGCCCTGTAATTATAGGTACAGGTGTAGCTGTTGTGGAGGACGGAGAATATAGGATACCCTGACATTTCTTAGTTTACATATTTTATTACCCCATAGTTCCCACAACTTAGTACAAGTGCGGTCTTGGCAATCCTACATCAATAGTGGTAATGATAGTACTAGTAATGTAGTAATGATTTGTGATATGTCTTTTTTCAGATCAGCTATGTGTCTAAAGCTTGAGTATGGGTTTTGACGTCTTGTTTATTTTCCTCGACAGCTAAACTCTGTTTTTGACAACTAGGTTCCCGTATGATGTGGCCACATTCAAAGACTGCAGGCTTTTTGTGCTCTTGTACACAGTCTCTACTGAAATTGTGTGTCACCCTCGTATTGGTGCATTAACAGCGCTCGTGTAAGTGCTGCATGTATTTAATAAAAAATGAATGCAGTGCTATTCGTGTTAAAGAGAAAAAATACTGCTTGGACATGTCCCCTTCACAGTGGTAGGGAATATGTCAATTCTAGAGCTAGACCGATAAAGTGGCCAGGCCGACGTACTGTAGCGGCCAATATTAGCTTATTGCAGATAAATCTGTATGTCTATATCTCTGGGTGTATATGTTGGCCAATAAGTAGCACAAAATTGCAGTACAGAAATGCCAAGCTATGATTGAAGTAATTTCAAAGACAGTGCCACAATTACACGGTTTGTCCACCAGAGGGCACTGACAAGTTGTTTTTCTCTTTTTGGCTGTAAAATGTCTCGCTCAGTGGTCAGAATTATGATAAAAAATAAAGCTAAGGGATTTGTATCAGGATTGTTTGTTTGTAAAAAAATAAAAACAAACCTAAAATCGGCCAATATATCATTATCAAATATTAATATCGGCCCCAAAAAGTCACGATAGGTTGGACTACAGTAATATTACTTACAAAACACAGTTGGGACTCTGTATCTGCTTTTATGTGTGCTGACAGGGAGGGGTTGCCTAGATGAGCGTGACTATACTTCAGGGGAGGAAAGCACAAGAAAATGTCACATATTTTGCTTTTCTTGTCTTTTTTGCCGTTTGCCAATTAACACTTTAGACAGGGACCAGAATCAGCTGATGGTATAATAAAGTGATTGTAAATGCAATTTATGTGGTTAGTTGTTTTTTTTTCTGAATGTGTGCTAAGGCACTGTAAAATTATCAAACACCAAATCAAGTCTAAAAAGCGCAAATCCGTGAATTCACTTCCTCTAACAACATCCAGCAATAATGTTGCACAGGAGGCACTTAATTTATCTATTGGGCGATGCTTTTCATTTTTCACTTTTTCTTTTTTCTTTTTCCTGATTTAAAAAAAAGATGTATTTAAATGTTGACTCGGTGTGCGCTCCGCTGAAATGAACGTGGCGCCTGGCAGCTCGCCCTGGCTGTAATGTGTGGCCCTGTTGCGCCTCACCTCAGTGGAGAGGAGAGATACAGGACATACCTGCAGCACACGGGGGATGACGGCTCCCCCGGTCCCGCTCGGGGCTCCCAGAGTCACTCTCCTTCAAACCGGCCAATGAAATTCAGAGTTAGTTTCCGGAACGCGCGCAAAGCACACACACCTGGTGCCGGGCGGAGATCGTTTAACAAAAACAAAGCAAAAAATAAATAACTCTAACCTAAACTGTAACCAAGACTAAGCAAAATACATATACTGTATTTAAATGCTCATTTCACTTAGAAAATGACGTCTCTCCCTTGTCCTCGTTCGTAAAATGGCAACTCCGCTTGGCTTAAAAAATACGTCGCAGTTTTTTTTTTCTTATTTGTGTGAACTGGCCCTTTTAAGACTAAAGCCTGCATCCTTTTCTTCCTCAGACAGGAAGCGTATTGTCTGCGCCTCCTCCCGCTCAGTTCCTCTCGGTCCTGCCCCAACACTCCTCTTGATTAGCGGTCTACCTTGTAACGGCACACAGCCAGCGGCTGAGCTGAGCAGAATCCATAAAAGCCACCACAGTTGCTGAGAAAGGAGACTGAAAACCCAGCTAATCTGCAATAAAAATAAAATAAAAAAAATAACATAAAAGATAAACATGGATGCTTCCCATGGTAATGGCCAGATCTTGAGTGCTGAGTGTGGGGCTTTGTTGCACTATTTCTGTTTTTATTGCTTTCCTCCGTCTTTGTTGCAGTGCCCTATGGCCAGGAGCATGAGCGGTTCACGTCTGGCCTCAGCCTCACCACACGTTTTACACACGCCAAAATGTCCCCATAGTTATTGTAAAGACGGGTTCATGCGTACAAGAGGACACACTAACCGACAGGGAGTGGTGATTAGAAGGAAAGAGTGTAATATTGCAGCAATCACAATAAACATGCATTCATTCGTCACAATTACCAAAGTCTGCCAGCGGTGCTGTGTATTTTTTTTAAAATGCAACAAATGTTCAGTACAAGAAGCAGAGTGTATGGAGAGACGCTAAGGCTCTATCTGCCAATAAACGATAGGCTGATGATTGTGGCATTTTCCGTATTCTATAATTATCACACAAACAAAAGCAATTTTTTTGGAGACCTTCTGTAAAACGCTGAAATCGTTTACGGTTTGTAAAAGGGATTAGTGCAGCGCTTCCAGTATCGATCAACCTTCTGCGCTGTCTAACAGGAGTGTTCTTATTATGGATTACTACATTGTTTTGATTTTGATTCTAGACAAGAGAAAGTGAAGCTATAATATAGGTTATGTTAATATATGTGCAGGGCAAAATATTGTAATTTCTTCGATAGGGAGAACATTGAATAAGCCAGATTAAGGATACCAACATAAAATACCGACGTAGAGCTAATGACATAGGGGCGAACTAGATCCTGTCACGTGTGTCCTCCTTCAGAGAGCGATAGAAAGAGGGTTTATGGTGAACACAATGGACGGGCGAAGGAAGTTAGTGTCTCGTGACTTTTATGGACAGTGGGGAAGCAAAAAGGCCGTTGCCCTTTTGACGAAATGCTCACTGCTGACCGCTGCAAACTTAAAAAAAAAAAAAACAAAAGCTGGTCACTGAGCCAGTCTGAGCAGGCTTCTTCACATGAACACATTTCTGTGTGAAATTCCTCTTATATGCAGACATAATGCTGCAAAGTTAAAGCCAGCACCCAACACATGGAGTATGGGGATTACCTTACATGCATAGGGGGTGGGCCTAATAAAAGGCTGTACAGAATAATGTAATCAAATACAGTGGCCTTGCATTGTGAAGTTTGTTCACACTGCGTCAGAGAGGTTTTCTATCCTGTTATAGAAAAGTTTGAGGCCACAGACTATTGTGTTACTGTATCTGGCTGCATTATATTGCAAAAAGTTTGATAGATTTTATCCACTTTAGGAGGAAATGGATGACAGAGTTTAACTCTAAGTAGGTCTGGCAGGCATTCATACAAATAGGCATAATGTCTAATGTCTCCAGCGGCACCAACTTTTGTCCGCAGCATTTATTGGGCCAATCGGTGTCAAACCCCATTTGGTCAGCATGAATCAACTATTAGGTCAAATTGGCCCTTTTTTAAAAAAAAACAAAACTGCAGTACCTCCAGTTGCAGGACTTTCTCTAAAAATGTTGTAACTTTGAGATTCAGAACTTGCTCAAACTGATGAATGTTGCACATTTTTCACTGTCAAATCATTTGCCTTAGACACTGCTAATGGCTGCTCATAGCTATATTTAATTTTATTTTATGGATGCCTGTGATTTCTAGCCTGGGAAGCTAGAGTTAAACATAAGTTCTGCCTATCAAGACTCTTTTGAGTTCTAATGATCTTGCCAGTCTCTTAGCATGGGAGAGGCTGTCTTGTCGTGTCACATCTGAAGGAGCTTTGGGAAGTGCCTGATGGAATCTGAACCATAGTCTCCGTCTCCATACTGAGAAAAGGGATCCATGTTTGTGCTTTTTTTTCTTTCACACGCAAAGAACAGTAGCACAACCAACACGGGGCCAAGGCTTTTAAAATGGCACGGTTCTTGAGAAACTCAGCAAAGTCTTGTCATGCGAAATAAGAGCTTAGACGAAGAAGAGACTGCATGTAAGTCACTTCAAGTTCATCAAAACAACATTTGTTCTGTTGACTTATTTATTTCCATTTTCTAGAAAAGCATATAACTTAGTGGCCCGTCCATGCCATGGCTGCAGTTCGCCCCTCCCACCGCCAACCACTACTAAGAAAATGTTTTTTAGAAAATCATAAAAGAGTGCCTTAAGTCACTTCTAAAGAGGCATTGATACTAAACAAATAAAAAGTTAGGACATGAAGCAGCTCGGGTACGTTCAGAGAACGAGGAACGTAATTTGGACCTCCGGGAGCATCGATTCCATCATTAACGTGACCGCTTTGCAGCAGCTGTCTCTGCCATTATCCTGCATGCCAATGCTTCAGCCGGAGAGGAGCAATGCCATTGAAGCCATTTAGTTGTTGCAGTGCCATTACCTGCAGAGTGTTCACCCTGTAGCCAGGTCCCCCGGGGGCTTCGGGCTCCTGCTCTCCTCCCTCCTTGAAGTACCACATGAGAGCCATTAGGGACTGCTGCTTGCACTGTTCCCCTTCACCTTTAGTGGTACTTCTCAATCTCCCCCACTCCATCTAAGGCACCTAAAAATAAAACTCACTGATGGACCGCGTGGGACAGAAGATACTGTATCGTCACACGGTTATATTTCATGTTTCACGCAGGAGACAGGCTTTGCCATTGCCTTCCATTAGAGTGACGCAAAACAGGAGAACGTCCACATCTCTACCTTAATTTATTTATCCAGTATTTGTGTTGTTTTTCAATAGTTCCTATGGATGCTTTATTGAATTTCAAGTGACATGTAGTGTTAAAAATGTACTCTTGTATTTGCTTTTAGTGTTAAGTTTTGGGCCAGTTTATTTTTCAACCGTAAAATGTCCCGCTCAGTACGCATCTTGGTCAAAACTCTTTGATGGCCAAATTCACGGGTTCCTTAACCGAAATGTTTTTTTTATGTTGTGTGTTTTCCGCAAAGAGTGTGTCCTACAAGCTGCAAAACATGCTTACTCTGCTGTAAATATGTAAATAAAGGCACCAGCTACACAAAAGACACAAACACACCTTACTGAGACTCTTGGTCTTCCATTAACGCACTAATGCATGGGGAAAGTAACCTTTTTTAGACTTGTGCTGCATGTACTTTGGTCCGGACCAGAATGTGTATCTGCTTCAAATACACAGATAAAATGCAAGAGATTATGTGCCCTTTAGTTTTTAGAAATCTGACAACTTTAGGTCATTTCCACTTGCTCTAATAGGAAATCCTTTTCATTAATGAGAATATTTGCCCAGTAAAATATGGGGTTTTTTATGAATGCATTTCAAAAGGTCAAGATATTGGATCCAAATCATTTAGGTAGTCATCTCAAGACTTAAGGTCAAACTGGTAAAAAAAAAAAAAAAAAAAGAAATTACTTAATTGGCTTATGTTCAGCAAAAACTGCGCAAGAAATATTTTCTATCTGATCCAAGAAAATTACACATTATTCTTCCCATTAAAGTCAAGGTCATGGGACTTTGATAATGTGTTTCCCTGGTCGGGATGTAAGAGTGTAAGTCATTGGTTAATAAAAAGACGTTCCTGATTTCAATCTGGATCTCCTACATATTACAAATATTAAACCTTAGTTGAATTTATGGATGGTAGACGTATCGCTCGACTTTCCTTCCCTGTCGTGATGCCCTTGAGCCATGTTTTAAACCCTGGGTGTTGCAAGGGAGTTGCTCAGATTGCTGGAAAAACCCGATTTCCTGGCGAAGTAATATCCACGTCAGTATATTTGGATGGCGCTTATTTTAATGTTTGGATACTTAAAAAGGTTTTGATGTACGTTTGTAGCGCTCTGACACTATCCAGCGGCAGAGCAGTAACATGGAGGCCATATTTCGTGTTGATTATCTGGGCTGGATGGCTGTCTTCTGAAATTCTATCCACTGGCTCCGGCCGCTCCTCTTCTCATTTCGCATCTCTCAGGTCTGAACAGGAGCTCGCCTCCACACCGGCTCCCTACATGATTCAGAATCTCGCCCAGTGGCTTCTGGCTCGTCTGCTTTTGTGTTATTTGCTCTGGTGTTTTTTTTGTCAAGTCTCACCCCCCTACCTCATGGCCTAAGATATTCATCTGAGGGCGGACGTTGGGCTCCTTTGATGTTCCTAAGCCTTAGTGTGGGCAGGCTGTGTCTTGTGTGAGGAAACTTGAATAAGAATATGGAAATCCAGTGTAAAGTGCAGACTAGTGGACCTCTTGTGTCATCAGTGAACTGGTCTTAATGGTGAGGTTGGGCTGGCTGATTGGAAAAGAAGATGGGGAGATGGAAAAGCTGGAGCACATCTTTGGTCCCTGGCAAAACATGTAATGTGATCTGTTATTGATGCAGGACAGTTTGACGCCGTCCTCCACAGGGAGGTCAGAGGTCAGGGTCAGCCACAGTAGAACAGGCAGGCTGTCCATTACCAGGATGATCCAGACCCTGGGTCATCCTGTTCATGGGCAGCTTCTTTAAGCAACAGGCCAAACCTGCTGGTTGCAATAGTCAGAGTAATGGTGGAGACAGTAGCAGCACAGCAGCAACATTAGTTTTTAGGTGTGTTTCCATTAATTTGCACGTTTTAAGCACATGTGAGTCTGTGTTTCCATTAACTACCTTTTTTTTTTTATAAATGAATGAATACATTTTCAGAGTTTGACAGGGGGGTTGACAACAAGAGCTCCGATCTGGACTCCACAAATGTTGCTGTCGCGTTCGTCCCTGACGGCCCCCCCACCTTTGTATTCTTTTCTCCCTTGTGCTTTTCGTTGAAGTTGAGGCAGGTAATGGTGAATGGCAGCATGACATGGATGCCTTGGCAACCGTAGAAGACGCAGGTCGCACAGTGTCGAGGTGGATTCGAAAGACTTCTGCTCCCATTAGCTTGTAGCGACCGCTTTTTTTTTTCCAGTGTGCCATTTCTGGCGTTTTCACTCAGGTATTTTTTATATGTGCATGAAAACAGTTGGATGGAAATGTACCAGTTAGCGTTACTGAATATGCATTCACACCTGTGCAGTAACAATGGAGAAGCTGCTCAGAGCTGGAAACAAGTGACAAATATAGCCCAACCGATACTGAACCTTTGAAGCCGATATTTAAGGATTTAAAATATCAGATAAAAATAAGTTGCCGGATATTTGTTTTTTAACATGAATACATAACAAAATTTAGATCCCGTAACTTAAGTTATTAAAGAATTGTGACCAAGAAGTGTGCTGAAACATATCTTTTTACTGCAACGTTTTATTACTTATTTGACATAGCATTGTCAGCATGTCAGTATTGCCAACATATACGGCAAAACTGACATGTCTGTGAAAAGCTAATATCAGCGGATAATATTGGTCCTTCTGATGTAGTGATAGGGCTCTAGTGACAAAATTGTGGTCGGCAGTTTGACAGGCAGAAAAGAGACAAAGTAATACACTGAAATTTGCAGTAGTTTTCTGAAGTTTGACCGAAAGCGTGCCTTGTGTAATTCCCTAATAGTACAACACCATGATACATTTTTCTTTACTAACAGCCAAAACAAGTGCACTGTCAATACTAGTACATGGTGTATTATCTATCGTTGTTATCCGAGATAAATGACCTTGTGCTGGTTGGCATGTTTGCTCACACATCTAACCTATTGTCGTGCATGAGCACTTGGTGCTTGCCGGGCCGCTGTCAGGATTTATCAGAGACATCCCGGACGTGTATCAGGTGCTTGACACAAACAAATCCCTCAGAGCAGGCAGTCGGTTTATGACTCTCACCAAAGTGCGTGCCATCTGTGAGTTAAGGCTCCCATTTACCACTTCATACGCAAGAAAGATTGCTGTGAAATGCCAAGAGCGCTGCCAAATTACCTTTTTTTTTTTTTTCCTCCAGCAACAAGCAGACTCATCCCAGTTTATAGTAGGAAGTGAGGTGCATCTGACATCTGCTTCAAACTAAAGCCCAACAAGCCTCTCTCTTCTTTTTTCTTTGCGGGAGATGTAAGACCCTGCAGACACGAGAGAGGCAAAGCTGAGACAAGATTTGAACTCCCAAGTCAAATTACAAAAGGCAGATGACATTAATATCACACAAGTTTTGGCAGCTCCTAAGTACATGCAAGGAGATGGGGGGGGGGGGCATAATCTATCAGTCAGCCTTTCCCTCTCTTCCTCTCTTGTCAGCCACGTCAGTCTTTAGGACAAATGCGTGGGGGCCCTTGATAGGTTACCTCCTTTACATGAAAAGTGGGTGATCAACAGTGTAGTTTTGCTCAGAATAGAAGAGCGACGTTGTTCTTTCCCCATAAACCTCCCCATAATCCTTTGCGCCATCTGTTTTTCCTGTTATTTGTGATGTGCAGATACAACTTGATCCTCGGATCTCTTTATGTGAACATTTAAATTGTGAGTCCTCTGAGGGGTTTTCTTTTCCTCAGCATGAGCATTTGGTTGGCTCTTCAAGGTCAGTCACCTGTGTTTAACCCTAAATCAGTGTTTCCGATGCAAAATCAAAATGATTGCTCCCCATGAACGTTCGTACTTTAATAGATGTAGCAAACACAATTTGCATATAGTTTTTCTTCTTTCAAACAATCCGAGTAGGGATGCACATCTGTGGGACTGATAGACAGGTGACTGTTTTTAGATAGCTAATCATATTATCCAGACACATTATCGCTGTGTCAAATGAGCTCCCAGGACACATGGGCTTATTATGAAGGTGTCAACTTCACAAGTTCTGCGGGTAATTAAAAATCGATGAGTGTCAATGACACCACCCTACTCTGAAATAGGACAACGAAGCTCATTTGAAATCAAACTCCTGTGGTGATTATTTCATGCCAGAAATACTCAACGATGGTTATTTACATGGTCTGTTACAAGATCTAAAATGAGCACATGCTGTATAATTTGTAAGACATATACAATGGGTTTTACCAGCGTAAGCCTGCTGTGTTTGGGGTGGTCTGATATTTAATTTATTTTTGTGTGTTACTGTGCTGAACATTGCTTTTGAGAAAGAGGTGCTTGGAAGTGAAGAAAATAAAACAAGAGGCCCTGACTCTCTGGCTGCAAGGGCTTTAACAAGAATCTTATTTCTGTGTGACAAGAAGATTAATGTTGGTTTTGCCTGCATTTGTTAAATATAGGATGTGCTATTCCCAAATTATTTTTACAGTGATGTGGGATAAAATAGTTCAAGTTGTTCTGGGGTGATGAGAGGCGGGCATCCTAATATGCTTTCTTCATCACTTAATGCATTCATTTGTATGAATTCATGATTTCATGAGGTAATTTTCGTCCTGTAGCCATGAGCTGACGGGGAGGATCGGGAGGGCAACCAGTTGATCTCGTCAGTCATCTTTATTGGAGTGCATGGCCTGTACGTGGTTTGGAGCACGATTTTTCTCGTTAAGGTCTTAGAGTTATGGATGAATTAAAACATCCAACAGAAAATTGATCAACGTCCATTTTAGCATTAGAAACCACAGATTTATTGTATATCAAAAAAGGCATTTTAACTCTGCTGCCAAGCAAATAGCCTCTCAGTGCTCCGGTGCTAGTTGCAGGTATGTAAATGAGGTCATATGCAAACATTAGGCGAAAAATTGGCCCCTTTCTATACAAAGACCAGCGCTAATAGCCACACGCAGTTAGAGTGCAATTAATAGCGTCTTCAGAGAGTTGGTGGTAACTGAAGCGCATTTATAAGCGGTGTCACGCCCAGACTTTCCAGTGATCACAGAAGCAATGATTGTAGCCAGGTAAAAGCAGTAGCGCGTCACAGTAAATCATATGCGCACAGGTGGAACAGAGACCGTACAATACCTGACATTCACCATAAGGGAACGAAACTGTAAAACAACATAAAACCTGCCGCTGTGATAAACGGAGCCGGTGTTTGCGCACTGTAACAGTCCAGCATGGAACAGCGGGGAGAAAACCGCACACAGTTAAAGCACCACAACCAACAATCACTCCATAGAAAAATAAGAGACATCCCGCCGATAGAAACGAATGGAAGAGCAGTGGGAGTTATTAGATAATTAGAATAATTAGAATTAGAATTCTCCTTGAAATCAAACATCTCTTTCCACATGAGTGGATAGTTTTGTTCTTGCAACTGCATTTGTAGCATTTTTTGACTTCAGTTTAACCGTGTCATGTGATCTGCTACTTCAGTACACCAGTACAGAAAATTGCAGATGAACATTTAGCAGACGCAAAACAATGGCAAATTGCACGCAGCTGTAAAACGTTCTGGGCGTGTTTGCGCTGTGATATCATTAACACAATGTCTTTTGTGAATCGGATCTTGAGACGGCGCAGATGGGTGATAAATGATGCGCAAATCATGGCGCCGTCAGCGGCCGCGATGCATTCTTTGTCAATTCGCCCCTCTGTGTGCAGCCGTTGGATATTCTTTCCCCGACAGCAGCAGGTGCTAACAAAGAGATCTTTACGACAGGTGAGAATGCCATGAAAAGAATAGGTATTCATTGTGCAAATGATTTTGTGCCAACGTCATGTCAACATTTTCCCATTTAAATACTTAAGTTCATGACAATACTATCACAATAGGCAGAGGTCCCCAGACGATTAATCTTAATGTCCTGGGTCATACCTTTCCTTTGCAAGAAATATCAAAATCAAGGAGACAGATTGGCATGTAATTTCACAAAGCACGTTCATTAGATTTTTAGTGACCTCTCCCCCTCTGTAGCGCTCCCTTCAGGACACACCTTACATTTGGCATTTTTACTGCTGGTGCAGGGTGGCAGTGCGGTTAGCACTGCTGCCTCCCAATAAGGAGATCGTGGGTTCGAAAGCCAGACCAGGCCAATGTCACGCGAGTGCCTGTGGGTGGAGTCCGCATGCCCTCCCCGTGTTCCGGGTTCTCCGGCTTCCTCCCACCGTCCAAAGACATGCATGTGTAGGTTAATTGATAACCTAGTGGATGAAGGTGAGAGTGAATGGTTGTCCGTCTATGTGCCTGCCTGTGAGTTGGTGTACCTGAGGCCCAAAGTCACTGGGATAGGCTCCAGTCACCCGCAACGGTAGGAAAAGACTGACTGAATAGCAAGATCAGTCTGATATTGAGTCAGTGTAATGTTGGTTCCATTCAAAACCTTTGTAATATGTGGTGTAATGATTGATTGTCACGTTCAGTTTTGCTTTTATCATTTTGTTCATAAATTAGTTTTAGTTTCAGCGACATTAAATGGAGTGTCACCTTTATGTAATTTCCATTACATTTACAGGTATTTTGTGGATTCACACATTTGCAACTTTATGTCAAGAATACAGCCGAGACCCTTTGAACATGGTACAGTGTTCAACTTGGAATACTTTTCATGTTTTCACCGAGCTAATTCTCCATATGATATGGGTTACTGAAGGCAAACAGAAGTGAATTGAAAAAGTCCTGCGTTCTGCTTGGTCTGTCTGAAGTGACAGCCCGTGGCGGCATAGTCCCACTTGTCAAGGATGTTGAAGAAATTCTCCTTCTCAACCCGTCTTTGTATCACCTTCGCTTGATAACAGATTTTTCTATTTTTCCCATGAAGTGATCTCCATTGATCATAAGGTGAGAGCAGGCGTTGAGGTTGTCTGGCTGGCTGAGAGCGGAATGCACTGATAAGATTAGGCCGAGCATTGCTGAGCAGGAAGAGGCACTTGCACTATAAGTGAAGCAGCAAGCAGGATGAATTTGGAGAGCCTTGGATGGCACTGGTGAGACAATTACCACCATGTGCCAAGGCAGGAAAATGTGAAGAGGGAAAGAGAAGTGTAGCATCTTTGAAAGCCTTCATCCTTTGCTGCAGGTTTGCAAAGCATGAAAAGCACTAACTTCAGTATTTCTCAAAACAGTTTTGTCCTTGCTTTGAAAAAAGCCAGCCGCTAAAGAATGCCAGCTTTCTCTTGAGAGTCAGCTATTGTAAGACGATGAGTTCTATACTAGTGACACTGAGCAAGATTTGCTCTCTCAACTCCTCCACCTTCCCGATGAAATTGGAACTGTAATATTGTGTTTTGTTCGGCTGGAGGCTAGGCCACACATTAATGGAACAGCAGTGACTGAAGAAAGCAAAAATAAGACCATGAGAAGCAAAAACACCAATAACAACGGGCACTAGACATTTAAGAGAACGTTACTTCATGAAAAAAATTGTGTTGTCCTTAACAATGGCAACACTATGTCCAGCCACGATTTTTAATTAATGAAGTCCTTATTTGATTGTAAGCATCTCATGACATGCTCTGCTCCCTAGTTGATGTTTTCCTTTGTTTTTAATGTTTTTCTGTCAATTTTGTATTTCTCCTTTCCACATGTGTCTGTAACTTCACTTCCTGTCGTGTTGTGTTTCTCCTTCCAGTTTTGATTGTTTGCCCCGCCTTAATGAGTTCCACCTCTGTCCGTTCATCTCCCCTCACCTGAGTATTTAGTCTGTGTGGTTTCATTCCCTTCTTGTCGGTTTGTGTGCCTATGGTCCAGCCATTTTCCCTGTGTTTGTTCCTTGTGTTTCAGATATATATATATTTTTTTTTAACCCTGCCTGATTTATGGACTTTAGATTTTCTGCCTGCTCCCTAACTGGTTTGTTTGCCTGAGTTTGGACTGACTTTCCTGGTTTTGATCTTTGCCTGCTTGACCATCCATGTAAGCCTTTATTCCTCATTAAATAATTGAACTTCGCCAAGCTCTGCCTCTGTGTCTGCAATTGGGTCCAATCCCTAATTTTCCCTGTTGCCCTGTAGCGGCACTGAATGTGATAACACACTAATATGAACTTTTACAAACCCTGATGCCATTCAAAGCAATGAAGCAGCAGTAAAGAAATCTAAGTGTGGAAAAATTATCAGGCAAACTGTGCACTTGTACACATGAAATATCCACATCTAAATCTAATAGGCAGATAGATATTTAGCCCCAAAGCTGTTAACAGAGGTTCTTATGGGTCCATTTGGTTCCTAGTGTGCAGTATCTGTAAAACTGTGTTGGGGCCGTGCCCAAATTTATATTTAGTCTAATCAGGTAGTGTTGTGTCCCGTTGTCTTACCCCAGGTCTGGGGTCTGTGTGTAAATATGTTTTTAATACGCAAGTCGATCCCGGCTGACACCCTATCAGCTCTGACAATGGGGTGTCATTTAATCATCACGGCAGAAAAATGCATTGAGGTCAAACTAAAAGTGTGAACTGTGAAGTGCAGGAAAAATTACATGTCTGCTGGTTAATTAGTGAAGGATCCTGCTGCTGCCCGTGTTTGTTTTCGCTCTATCTGGGTCTGATTGGGTCGACTATATTTTTGATCAGGTTTGGTGCTGCGTTCCAGACCACTCAAAACTCGAACATTTCTGACCCCCTACTAGACAAAGAACAACAGAACGCCACTCAAAGTGGGAGTTCCTATTTGTGAACTCGAATTCATGTACCTATAATGGCTATGCCTAAATGGCATTTGTTCATGTGTCGTTGTTTCCTCCTCTGTTTTGGTTATATAGGCAAAGAGTCTGCACCGCTGAGAGTTTAAAATTGTGTGTACACTTGCCAAAGAAACATCAGTTTGTCACGGTCAGCCATGTTTTTTGTGCACGTTTGACGTTGTGCACCTGGAACGCTTGGAGGTCGGAAGTCGGAAATTTTCCACCGGGAAATTCTGACATTGTCTGGAACGCAGCATAAATATCCTTAGGCGACTTGGTAATTGGTCTGACTGTCCTTGGGTCCCCTTTGGATTGAGTGTGAAGACCTCTAGGTTTTAAGGCTTTAAGAATTCAAAATCCTCAACGTGTTTATTCTATTGGAAACTATTATGTGTTTCATGAAAATCACTGCCTCTGGGAGTCACTAGGAAGGCTTGACACTTGAGGTTTCACTTTAACTGTGACATTGAATAATGCATAAAGTACTTATTTTAGCGTTGCCTCTAATGCCGAAACTTTTACAAAACAAAGTGGCAGCAAAGAAAATGAAAAACGAGCTTTCATTGCTGTGGAAAGATAAGCTTCAGTTCCATGTCCAAATTAATAACCAGTCTGTGCTTGGGTGGACTCTCTGGAGGCCTCCACCCTCCTCCATGCAGTTATCAACAAGCAACATTTTGCAGTTTGCCAGCCGCCTGCTGCCCACTGACTGTTGTCTAACAGAGGGGGCTTTAGGCAGGTGCTGGGCTCTGACATTTAGACCCCCATTGTCCTCGCCTGCTAATCCCCCTATTGTGAGCGATTAGCAATATCCTGGTCGCTAAATTCTGGAAAAAGGCTGAAGAGGCCGTGTGGGGTGGGAATGGTGCCACAAATGAACAAGGACAATGCAGCGTCACAAACAACGCTGTCTAATTTCATTATGCGGACATGTTAGTGCTTCAGTGGCTGTGTGTGTGTCGGCCTGGTGTGGGGTGGAAGGGTTGTGCCTGATAGACAGCAGTGGTCAATTTGCTGGGTAGGTCAGCGCTTTGTCTAGATCATTTTGAACGGCGCTGCTTTTTTTTTTTTTTTTTTTTTGATAATATACGGTCAGAAGGTTTTCAGAAAGCAGTGCCAGAGGCTAGGCCACTCAGGTAAAATGGGAGCATGATCCCCTCTTTCGCCAAATGACACAATCAAAAAGAATTGGGTTTTGATCACCAGCGTTGGTGGACACTACATACTCTCCTGAGAATGATAGTCTGTCGATATCACATCAGTCACGCTGACACTCCTCAGTCTAACCAGCAGCACTCAGCAGAAGAGGCCAATAAAGGACACAGAGATATAAAGCTGAGCAGGATGGAGGCACAAACTGAGAAGTAGGGACAGAAGAACCGGATATTGACCAAAGCAGCCCGGGGCCGATTGGGGGGGGGGGGGCACGAGGGAGTGAAGGGGAGTTATTTGTTTAACTTAAGCCTGGATCATCTGCTCCTAACCAACAGATCCGAGTCAGAAGTTATGTGTGCAGGTCTTTTTCAAGCTCTGACAGTGATTTAAATCCTTGCGCCCTTGGTTTAGTAGTGGCCCACATGAATGTCAACTAGTGCATTGGCTAATATTGAAAATGCTTCTTGGCACCTGAGCCCACATTTGTAATGCAGCAGTAAACGGTGCAGGGACTTTCAAGCAACATCATGAATTATTCATGTGGTCCATATATTCTATACTATTAAATGTAAATTCAAGAAATAGGTAGATATTGTACAATAGAAGTGTACAATATTTGGGGATTGCTATTTTGTGCTTCAAAGAAAACAAATGTTGCAAATGTTACCAGAACAAATATTGTGCATAACATATACAATAGTAACTTAACATTAAAAAGAACAATCCACAATATGAATTAAGCTTCCTGAGCTATAGGCATCGTGTTAATCCTGGTGTAGGACATGTCTCGTCTGCTTGCTCAGTATCCAGAGGTGTTTTGGAAGGCATTCATAGGCAATATATAAGATTGTTTAACATGTTAGATGATTATGATTGCTGTTTTTGCAACAACAAAAAACGCTGGCAAATGAAGCAGTACAGAACAATGGCTTACAGATGGTGAATGACCTTCCCAATTTTCAGCAATTATAAAAGCTGCGAGTTCCCTCCAAACTGCCCTGCATTTGATCATGCTAGTTCCGGCAAAACACATTAGAACATCACACAGTGGAATAACTGGGTTTTACAGGAACATTTAGAAACTATTTTGTAGACATGGCGCCTGTCCTGATACAGAGGCCACTTAAATTGTAACTTGTGTTCCAGAGCCTATGTTTAAGTACAGATTCTACTAGAGATTCTTAATGGTGAGCCGTTCGAGCTAGGTAAGACTGGGGTTAACAAGAAAACCATTGGCGTAAAGGTTATTCACCAGATGATGGCTATAACCTAAGCTGCTACAGTAAGAGAACATTAGCAAGTGTTGTGTATGCTTGACTCAGACACTGAAAAGTGTTTGAAAACAGGTAAAGTTTGTAATTCTGTTGTGGATTTGACTTTATCCACTTGTTCTATACCAAATAGTTGCGTTTCATTAAGAACTGAAGCTGCACGGCTCCATAGCTACCAGCGTTATGTGCAGTTTTTCTGACGCGCCTGTTCTAACAGACGTAACCCCGAGGTTGCCTACACATCATCAGCAGCAGAATCGTTTTGCACTGATTTGAGCCGTTATTTTCCTGTGCAGAGTGATGATGCAGTGCCACCTTTGTGCTGGCTGTGCTTTTAAGTTGAAATCATTTTAACTTTTAACCCTTTTTGTCACTGCCTGATCGGTTTACACCTGACCGAGAAGCTAGGAGAAAGCATTTCTCTGTTGTCAGTCTGATTTAAAAAGACGTATGTATTTGCTTTACTGCTTTTTCAGTATGAACAGTTCTTTGATAAATTACATGATTAAATATTGGCAATGAGGTAAGCACTCAGCACTCTGAGTGGGCTCTCTATTGCTTCTGGTTATGAACTCTGGGCATGTGCACGCACGTCTGTATAGCTGGACATATGAGAACCTCACGCCATGTATCTTCTAATGACAATGGCATGATTTGTAGGATCTTCAGGGCCTACTGGAGCACAAGTCGCTTATGGAAAATTGATTGATTGGAGGGAGGTTGGAGAAGCATCGAGTGCAGTTTGATTGAATTGTGAGTAATGGTCGTCTAGACGACATTCATAACTGCTGCCCCGCAGCACCCGATTCAACAATCAGTGCTTTTAAAGGCTCGGCTGTCCTCCCATCCTGTGGGGTAGATGTTTGGAATCCCACTGCCTGGGTTTGAAGTGAAAGCGGACGTACTCATGGTAAAACATTTTAAACCATCAGTTTACTATACCTCAAACTATGGAAAGGTTCCTGCCTCTTACAGCCAAACAAAACTTCCATGCCCAATTATGTCCACTTCATTTCTGGGAACAAAGTGGAGCTACAGTATTGCAAAAGACTGGCAAGATGTTATTAACTTGTGGCTCATTTCTAAGTGCCAGCTTAGAGGGAACAGCTTAGAGCCCCCTGATTTAAATGTTTGGCAGTTGTTTTGCTTTTTATCATTGTTGTATTAATGCTGAGGAGGGCACCGTGGCTTGATCCAGAAGTGAGGCAGCTTGAGGACATTCTATAAAGCGAAGTAATTTTGGTTGTCTAACTTACTTTTCTGTGCCTTCTACCTCAGTATTATGATATGTGATTTTGATGTTCAATATCGAATGAGTCACTAAGTGATAATAAGTGAGCTATTCTGCATGTCAACAGTTGGAAAACTCTCAACAAACTATTTCTGCTGTAGTTTTCTGATACTGACTGACAGAACATTTGCCACAGTCCTGAGTGGACCACGGAGGGAGTCAGGGATTGAAAAGCAGAACGGGGGGAGAATGTAAGGTAGCGAGCGGTAAATCCGTGCCATGTAGTTGCCCCCAAGTCACCTCTAAGCCCCAGGTCGCCAGATGGGCCGCGCTCTCGCCTGGGTCGGGGGAAAAACACATATACTTTGCTGATCTGTTTCAAGTGCAAGGAGGCAGAGGAGGCGGAAATAGGATGAGGGAGGCCTCCACGGGGGGGGCACGGCCTCCTCCCGTTGCTCTGTTCGGAGCTCAGGAGAGACTTCTGACCCAGTGGCTCGGTAGCAGCTTTGTTTTCCTGTGACGTCAGCTCCCAGTGCAGGCGAACAGCCTGAGCGCCGGATGTGTTAAAGGATGGTGGCGTGATCCTCAGCACTGTGACAGGAGGAGTAAATAAATCAAATGTCTTATCTTAATGTTCACAGTTTCAAATCACATCTGCTGGGGAGTTTATTGCAATTTGTTTCTACCGTCAGCTGCTTCTTCAACATAATATCTAAGAGTGAACAGTGTGTACCAGTAAGTGCATCAATGGCATGTAACTACTACATTTACCCGCAGAATCCTGTGCTCACGTTCAGCCTAAGAAATCTCTTGCTTGTCATCCTCTGTCTCCTCCACTGTGCGATTGTCAACATTTCATGTGGTCTGTTTTTCCGCTGTTGGCAACCACTTTTTCTTTGTTTTGGAGGAGAACAAAACATTCTACTCTGGCAGTGTAAAATCCTCCACCTAAGCGAGAGAGAGTGCTCCTGTCACATTGATTTACTCCATCAGAAATGGCAAAACAAGTGAAATTGAGTGTGGAGGAAAAAACGATAACCCGTCGGACACTCAGAATAGCCTCACACGCCGATACACGCTAAGACAGACCGAATCAAACAAAAGTGAACCATAAAGAAAGCTTGTACAAGTAAAATGATATATATGTATGTAATATAAAATAAGTGAGCTGGTTCAAGAGGAAGCACATCATTTAGATCCACAGGGCTGATATACAGGAGAGGGTGAGGGGAGACGGGGGGGGGGGGCAGCAGAGCAGGTGGACCCCCACACCATGCATCTGCATATGAAGACAACGAAACAGTCTCTGCTGGCAAAACATATCAACACTGTTTATTACATTCTCAAAAACAAAGCACCTTTTACAGCCTTATCTCCTTTTCTGCAACTCTGGCTGGGAAACCGGCTCTGATCTGACACATCTGATCACTGTTGCAGGGAGTAATTATTCTACCTATTGTAATGTACCCCAGTGAATACATTACTTTGCAGGTGCACAATTTGAATGGGGTAATGTTATTCTGTCAGTGTTCACTTTATTGTCCATTATTAGCACAGCTGAGCCGGTTATTCTTAAAACAGAAGACCACCTAGGCAACTGATCTCGCTTGTGCCTGGCTGGTGACTAGTTTTTCTTTTTTACAGGGAGTTGTGGTCACAACAGACCACATTCACACATTCAAGCTGGATTAATGTTGACGCAAAGGCTTAATGGTAGTCCCTTCATAAATACATACAGCTTAGGTTTTAATTTATAGTTCATTGTGAGTTTTCACCCGTTCACATCACCAGAGTAATGACAGAAAGGCATATAATACATATTCAGGCATATTCATAGCTTGCTTTAATTATATATCATATTATATCTTTTTTTACTGAATATGAGACGATTCCATGCGGTCGCCATGTTTATGTCCTTTCATTCACTGTGATGGAGAGCAGGGGTAGCGGTGACTGGAAGGTTTGCATTGGAGACATCTTGGTTGTCTCATCTGTTGTCAGATGTGTGTTACTGCAAAGGAGAAGAAGATAACTGAGCCTTTTTCAACCTGCTTCACGTTGTCTTCACTTTCAGCAATCTCCACTGGCATCAGAAACTTGTAGGATAAAACACAAGCAGCCCACTCTGACCAATCACAGGTCTTTGCATATTGCCCTGATGTATAGTTAAATTTTTAAGGAGACGCACGTCAGCTACAACATCTGTATTCTTTAGATGTGATCATACATGTAGTCAGAGGTTCAACAGAGTTTCAGTTCACAGAGATCAGCGCAGCAAGACCAGTATCCTTAGGGATTATGTCCATGTTGGACAATTCTGCACCTCACAATTTGCATTCAGCACCAGTTCAGCTCAGTGCCCGTACAGGAAGTAGTGCGTCCTTGTGTAGCGAGGAGGAAAGTAAGGGGGTGGGGGTCAAGTGGTGAACGGCCATGTAGCACATCTGAATAAAATGCTGGCGACCACATGTGCGGACTTGAGCATACTTAACCTCACATACTAGTGCAAAACTCAGTCTCGCCTAGGGCAACCAAAGAGCTAGAGCCGGCGCTGGTGCGTGTCCTGGAGAAGCCTACAGTAGTGGGAACTATCACAGAAGTGGTACTTTGAGTACTTTGCCAGGTGTTTAACTGTCTGTGTGTCTGAGGAAGGATTTTGTCACCGCAAAAGCGTAACAGAAGTACAAAAGGCAGTCACGAAACTTTACAGGTGTGTAGTTGAGATCAAAATGAAGTCCGAGTTTGAAGATGGGTGTGATCTGAGCGAGGACGCTGGAAGTAGGGGGGTGGGAAGTAGGCAATGGGCCACTGGGCCCTGCACTTTACGCCCCTGCATGGCCGACATTTGTTTTAAGTCTTACAAATCTTACACAGTCTACACATACAAACATAGTATTTTGCACCAACATCCATTAAGAATGACCCTTAGATACCTAATTAAAAATATTATTAAAGAAGAAGCGCATTAAACTTTTGCTTGGATGTCCTAACCAAAGACACTACAGCCTAATCTACTCGGCCAGTTTGATCCCATCGCAAGATAGTCTCTAGTTTGACATGTTGCTATCCAGGCTGGCAGAAATTAGTTTGATCTGCATTGATTTCCTGATTGAATCTGAAAGTTTAGCTTTGTTCCCATTGACATGGGAATCCCTCCTTGGTGTATTGTGACTAAAAATGTCCCTGATCACCTCTTGGATGATCGGATCTTCAATAACAATGTGCACTATGCAATAACAGTGTGATCACCCAGGTGGTTGATGCCAGGTGGAAGGTGGGTTAAACAGTGTCTGTGGGTCCCCTCTGTGTTGCATCCACGCTGTAGCAGATGCTTCCTTAACCTGAAAGTGACAGTTACAGTCCTAACAAGCCTGCAGGCAAACGAGCAGCGATCATGAGCGAGTTGTTCATTGGAAGAGCTGCGTAAAGCTATGGCAGCATACATTTATATTAGGCAGAACCACACGATGTGGGCCACTTTCATTTCAGAAAGATCATCAGGACTTCATTACCCAGATGTCGCTCTGCTGAGACAGCAGCTAGTACCTAACATCAGTAGTCCCACCACACGCTCACATGCACACCACTGCTACCCTTCATACTGTGCCTTGATAGTTAATGTGATGTATTTGACTTTTTGGAGGTATTAGCCATGTATCAGTAGAAGCAGAGGCCGTTTATTACAAGTCTGACAGAAGAGAGTTGGGTGGCACGAAGCCCAGCAAATGCACATCACACTGCTATCAGCCCGCCACGTCCTTGGACCATCGCTTTTGAGGAGGGAGGGATGGAAGGACGGGGAGGAAAGGATAGATGGAGGAAGAGAAGACATGAAGAGATCCAGAGGGAGGAGGGGTGGTGAAATGAAAGAGAGTGATCTGAATAGAAAGGAGGGGAGGCGAAGACAGAGCGGAGGGTGAGGAGAGATAGGAAAGACAAAGAGAACAGCAACGAGTGCATGACTGATGAACGCTGCAATGAACAGAGAAGGGAAAAAAACTGCTGAAAGAAGGGGAGGACAAGATAGGAGGTGGGGTGAAAAACAAAAGGGATGAAAATGGGGGTGAAGATAAAGCACGCTGTGGGTGTGGGCATGACAACGATGAGTTATGATGACCCTGAGCACATTCAATAAATAAACACATCAATATAATCGAATTGTTTTAAGCAGGGTGTCATCGTACCCCTGCAGTTACATTGCCCCTGATTAGTGTCTATGGACGGCATCTCTGTAGCAGCTCTATACATACAATACACACGTCGAACAGTGTCATGTTTTGCATTTAAATGGAAGACAACGGCGGTATTATACTTTGACGTCAAATCAAAATGGAAATGGGATGCTGAGCATTCCCTGGGAGTGGAAGTGAGAACGCTCTCCTGCAGTTGAATCTGTGACTGTGCTGACAACAGAGGGGGAATAAAGTGGAAAGTCCCTTTGGGAAGTAATTAGTATGGACAGTTTTTAGTGTTGACACCGCTGGCTTAGCCTTCAGATCTCTCATTTGCTTTTTCCTGCTGTCTTGGGAAAATATTTCAATGCCAATTTCATTTTTTTTTTTTTTTGTCTTTTTCTTTTTTTTTTCCCCCCCAAATTGAAGGGTTCTATGGGCTTTTGTGTGCTTCGGCGGTTTCATGAGCCGGCAACTCTCGAGCACCAATGAGAAACCATTGTAGAATCTCCTGAAAGCATAGGAATCAAAATGGAAAAACCAGACAATAGTTCCTCATTTGTTGCAAAACTTTTTGGTCATTTTTTGAGGTACTGTTTTGGGCGAGCTCTCCCTCGGGTTGGCTTCTCTGCCTCACTGTGCAATTACAGTCAATTCAGCAATGTTATTGTTGTGTCTCTACTTCAGTGTTAGCTTGTCTGTGCCGGATTTATTAATAAAAGGCCTCAACTTAGAAAGTGAGACTTGAAACTGTGCGGAGTATTTGGGAATGTCTGTACTTTGAAATCACTCCTGCATGTTTTTGTTCTGTTTGACTTTAATCATAAATCACTTGTGGAGGTGGTTGGTGATGTAAAAGCGGTATCGGCTATTTTTTATAGATCAGCTTTTATATAACTACCATGTGTTATACAACTACCACTCATATTTTGAATACGCTGTTTCACTACATTTTTCACATTGTCTACCTGGTATTTTAAATGAAAAAGTACAAAAGTTTATGAAGATTCTTGGTCTTCGAAGTCGTGGGATATTAAGGTAGCAGTAGGGAGTCAAAGAAAAGTCAAAGCTGACCTTGACGTTCAGCTGCCTTTGACTTTTTCTGAACTCCCCGCTCGGTGCGTTGATACATGTACTGCACCTTTCATTGTCTTTAGGGAATACAAACATACTCTTAGACATGTTTTTTTCCCCCAGTCCGTAAAGAGCGAGCAACCGCAACAAGACCCACTGGATATTTTCTCTACATTCTCAGCAATTTGAAGCACGGTGGAAACTAGATGGCCTTGTTGTCATGGCCATATTTCTTCTCATTTCTGAACACACCCCCCCCCCCCCCCAGACTCTCAATCACTTGTACTTTTCTTGTTTCCTTGTTTTCTTTTTTTATCTGCTAAACTACCCCCAAAGTCCCACTTTGAATAAATTAAATGATGACGCGGTCGTAAAATCCTGTTTCATTTCTATCCAAATCACAGAGTTCACAGTAAGATGTTGCTTGAGGTTCATGAGTCATGTCATCATCGGAGCACTTCTGGAATGGTCCGCTGCACATCTCCTCATTTCCCAGTGCCAGTGGATGTTTCCAGACATAAATCTCCCAGCAAAAATTGGTTTTGGGCAGCTACAGTTGCAAGGTGGAAGCAATTAAATCAAACAGTATTATAATTCAACCCACTCATTGTGCCATTATATATCCAGCCTACTCTAGCTTGATTCTGAAGATGTGTTCAAACTGAATGCAATGCGAATTTTAGAGGCGGTGCAATTACAGTCCATGGGAAGACTCAAAGAGGCGGATTCACTCTACAGGACGTGGTGCAAATTCAGGAATAGACGTGTCTGTGCGAGTTTTAAAAGTTTCAAACCAAGCAAAAATATTCACTCCAGCCCTTCGACAGTAAATAGTGAATACTTGTCTGATGGCAATACTATTGTTTATTTTACATCAGTCCACTTATTTACTTTTGCTTGACGTTGAAGTTGTTGCCACTTGATTAGTTTAATTTTAGCCATGTACAAAACTGAAAAAAGGAAAGGTCATGAAGGCATAGTGCGGCTGCGGCTTGGTGGCAGAGCGGGTCGTCTACCAATCGGAAGGTCGCCGGTTCGATTCCGGCTTCCCCCGTCCATGTGTCGAAGTATCCTTGAGCAAGAAACTAAAACCCCAAAATGCTCCTGAAGCTGTCCCTTCGGTGTGTGAATGGTTAGTTTAATTTGTACTGATGGGCTGTTAGCTCCTGCCATCAGTGTGTGAATGGGTGCACTTTGAGTAGTCAGACAACTAGAAAGGCGCTATACAAGTACAGTCCATTTACATTTACGTAGGCTTATACAGTGACCCTCACCTGATGTATTTGCAGCCCACATTACGGAAATCAGAAAATCCGTCCGGCCAGAGGAAGAGAAATGTATGTTTAGGTTTATGTGTAGGTCAGCTGAAATGGGTTGGGAACAGTTTTGAGAGGTACCGGATATTGAAATGTGTTTTTCATAAGACTCTCAAAGTTAGTTCATGATTCATTTGCAGTCAGAATGGGTCACGAGATTTGCTCAGTGATGTAACCCTGTTTGGAATAATGGTTGGATAAAAGCCCCGCAGGATTGGACTGTAACATTTGGTGGCTTAGTGTATAGTACATTTATACAGGTCAGTCTGAGCTGACGTCACTGTGTGGGCGTGCAGCATGCGTAAGTCCTTGTACACATGAATTTATACATACAGTAGGTGTTTAGTTGGGAAGCCTAGAAATAGACGCATACCCATGTCTGAGTAGTGTTTCGTATCCACAAAAATGGCCTGATCCTCTTTGCCTGGCATTCAAGGGCTACGTTTAATGTGTCATACATTGTCTTGAGTTTCAGAGGAGTTCTTCATCCTGTGGCTTTAGCATACTGTCA
>WNGW01000031.1:4395522-4558730 GCA_011952105.1 Coreoperca whiteheadi
GGGCGCCTGGGCGTGGAGGCTTGACGGCGACACCTTCAGTGACCTGAGGAACGGCGGCTGTGACAGGCCGCCGACGTGGCTGTCACTTGTCCTGACTGATGACAGACATACAGCCTCTTCCTGCCAGCTAACATCTGGGAGAGCAAAGAGCCCGACACTCATCCTGACAGCAGGGGGAGGATGAAAGTGGAGGAGGAGGCTCAGGGAGAGCGAAGGACTGCAGCGAGGAGGCAGGCGTGTTGTTTTTGCCTTTCTTTTAATACTTCCTCTTTTTTTTTGTTGTTGTTGTTGTTGCTTTGAAGTCACCACATTTAAGTTGCTCCGAACATATCCACGGGACATACTGAAGAGGTACATCAATAGTGCGTTTTAATGGCAGTCATTTTGACTTGTCATATAAGCAGAAAAAGCACAAGTGTAACTAATGACATTAATAATGGCTCTATTCCTTTGAAGGTCTCAGTATGACATGGCGGTGAGTCAGCATGTACAATACCAGGGCTCTGGAACTGGCTTACCTGAATGTAATGCAGCCATGACATGTCAAAATGTCGACAGATCGTCATTTTTCATTTTAGTTTATCATGTTTTTTTAGTTTTTATATGATCTTGTTGTAGTTTGTGAGACAAAAACCGGGTATTAACAAGTTGCGTGTGAAATAGAGATATATTATATCATGTATTAGTTTATCAGATCTCCTTACTTCACTGTTACTTCGCATGAGGTATAGAACAAGACAGCGAACAGACATTGGGATTTACATAAATAGGCTTAATATTTTTAGTGTATTATCTACAGTAGATTTCTAAGGTCTAGTGGTCCCAAAGCTCCAGGCTTACTGTAAGTCAACTGCTTTTTGCTATTTTAATTTAACTGAATATTAGGTTTGAAATATGCACCTGTAAAGCACAACGCCACGTGCCATAATAATGGCCTCAAAGTGGGTCCTTCTTTATTACCTGATCTTGAGACCATGTCTTGAAGAGGGGGCCTGTGTTAAAATGCAGTTTTAAGATCTTTGTAGTTTGTTTTCTGTGCTTACATGTTGCATATTTAATGTGCATAATAAATGTGTTAAATACACTTACCACACAGTAAACCGAGGGCCAGATAGAGTTCCATCAAATAAAAACTGTACACACTGTAGAGAGCGGAAGGAAATAGTGGTTAATCGGAGACCAGCAGCTCATTTTTGCCCTCGGGTTCCCTAGTAGGTTAACCTCGTCATATCTGTCGACTCTCTGTAGAGGTAACATAATAAAACTAGTCTTTTAATAATCGCGCCCAAGTAAATATATACATTATTGTCCTGGTTTTTGCTTAGAACGACAGAAATTACGAGCTCAATGTCGTACTTAAAAATTAAGTCGTGGAAAGAAGCATGTCAGAATTACTTATGGTTTCACTAATAAAGGCAAGAAACTGAAATGAACGTCCAGACACTCCTGAGCAACATCTAGTTTTGCTGAATGTTTCGTTTGGAAGTTTTTTAGGAAGAAGAAAGCGGGCTCCAGTTGACGCCCTTGTGGCTCTTTGAAAGCTCATTGATCCTACTTGGACATACTAAACTGACAACAATGAGAAACACACATGTTGTCAGTTCTCCATCAGCAGCACTCGTTTTTTCATTTTTCGTTGTAAAAATATATCATATTTTAAAGTTGACACGCGTCTCATATGTTTTTTTTTTTTTTTTTTTTTTAATCTCACTTTAATACATTTGACAAGCACATATTCATTTAAACAGGAGGCTGTTTTACTTAATTCCATTTCAGAGAGAACAACTATTTAATCGCCAGTATTTGTAATGGGAACAAAACTGCACATTAGTCATCAGTACACAGGGCTGTCACTATAATGCTCTGTTGGCCAAGAAAATGATTTGCCTCTATTCTCTTGGCTATTTTCTCCTGTTACAAATAGCCGCTAATGAAATGGTTGAGATTTTCCTGTGAAATGATCCCAAGTTTCCATTGATCATACAGTATTAACCACAAGGCAAGAATGCAAATGTGTAGACAGAGGGTAATGTTATGCAGTTACCCAGAGCATTTCGAGACACGATCAATAATGTCACCCACATCGGGAGGAAAAAAGGGTTCGGCAGATTCGGGAGCAATTGGAATCCGCTGGCATTTACAGTTAGAGATATTGACACATTTTCCTGGGCCACAGCTCATAAGAAGCCTATTTGCAAGCCTTATTTAAAGACAGATTTTTACAGAAATTGAAAATGTCACAGAGTATTACTTAAGAATGATAGCATATCATTGTGAATGAAATGTGACAGCAAAGAAAGAGACCTCTGAACTCTACCTCCAGCCCTCAATAAAACGTCGGCCCGGATTCCTGCGAGTTGGCTGGTACTTTCAGGGATGATGCTCTCAGCACTGTCAATCACTGTCATAATGCAACACCATGGTGTAGATACAGTATGTTATGATATGCCCACTAGGGCGAGCAGCATGAAAATCAAAGATAGTCTTCTCTGCTCATTTTATACTGCATCTCTGAGGTGGGTGAGATGGGTCTTGGTGGTGAGAAAATCACTTTCTTTGTTGAATTGTTTGCTGTCATCGTCTCAACCCTTCGCCAAACCTGACAACCAAACTGAATCCGTCTGAATGGACAGAGATGTGTAGTGATTTAATGTAAGGTTGCATGATGCTGTTATGCAACCTTATTGTGAAATTGTTATGCAACTCATTTGACAACAAAAATGTTGCCATGCATCTGCACTCACAAACAAATACTAAACTACAGACAGACTAATGCAATTTTTCTCTTTATGATGTGCCAGGTCTTGGCAGCAGGGTTTGTGGATGGTGATGACGGTCAGCTGGTTTGTCTGTCTGTTGGTCCAACTCCGTAGGGCTGCCGCCAGGCCCTCTGACTGTTACATCATGAGTGGGGAAAAATGGAATTTATATGAAAATATGCTCTATCTATGTAAGCGATGTAATATGTAATACCAAGGCTCATTTTGGGGGGACATTCAAGGTGATGCCATCCGGCCCTGGAATTTCTTTTTAACAAAAATAATTCCATCTGCTTTGTGTCGGGGGCACTCCTTCACATTGTTTAAACACCACCATTTAAAG
Source organism: Coreoperca whiteheadi (assembly GCA_011952105.1). Classification (NCBI taxonomy): domain Eukaryota; kingdom Metazoa; phylum Chordata; class Actinopteri; order Centrarchiformes; family Sinipercidae; genus Coreoperca; species Coreoperca whiteheadi. The sequence continues at coordinate 4,398,625 of WNGW01000031.1, forward strand.
GCAGCCCATGTGTAGGGGCTAGCTGCAGCAGAGTGTGCTGTCCCCTGTCTGGCACTCTCTTCGGGTGAATTCACGTGGCTCCATCGGACCTTCATGGAGACTGTCCTCCACAGAGAAACCACAGCATCAGTCCTTTGTTCCTTCACTGAAACCAGCCTCTTTTTACGTTTTCCCGAAAAGCCACCTCTTGTGGTTTGGGCAAAGAATTTCTGCTGTCTCGCAGAAGCAAAGGCAGATGTAGCGTGACCCGTTTATCGTGCCGCAAAACCTTCTTCAGGGAGGGGGTCGGGGTGGGTGGTAGGGCCAACAAAGCGTCTGACTTTGACACTGAAGACAACTGTTTGCATCCTGTCTTGTCCACGTGGGTTTCTTTTAGCCAAGACTACAATCTTTTGCTCACCTTAGCCAAGCAGTTTTAGTTGCCTAAGCTTAACCAAACCCCAATAGCGGTGGCAGACCAGGAAATGCTCGTGTGAATCATTTTTGTGACAGTCATGTGCTTTTTGAAAGGTATTGAACAACAACCGGTTTTGCCTCATATTTTTTTTATTATACTTAAATGCTGGTATGTTTGCAATCTACGTTTATTTGCCCCAGAGTACCAACTATACAGGCGTAATCTGTAGCTCGTTAGCAATGGCCGTGAGTGCGTAAACTGTGCCGGTGCTTTGTCTGTGTGACCGCTGAGCGGTCTCCCGTTTCTGCTTGTCTCTGAAATCCATAAAGTCTCAAAATATACACACATTTTAAAAAAAATGATTTCAACTCACGGAGATGTGTCTTTGCCTTAATATGCATTGCCCCGGGGCAGATTCTCATCTCTTTGAGACCACCCACGTGTTTGCATTGACTTTACATGGAACTGCAGCACCTCAATAATTTACTCCACATCCAGGCTGGACACTCATTGAGGGAATCCACATACTTAAGGCATTCAGCCCTCACTGAGTTCATTAAGGGAACAAAACAACTCAAATTCAATATACCACACATACCACATAACATGCAACCCCCATGGTTCGACCTTTGTTGTATGTCACACCCCTCTCTCTTCCCCGTGGTTCCTGTCCTTCTCTGCACTGACTCTTAAATAAAGGCAAAAATGACAAAACAATAATGTTAAAAAAGCAAAAGGAATGCAAACCTGGCAGGAAGAACATAAAAATATACTCGTCTGTAATAGGCGAGCGAGATGGTGTCAGGATGCTGTCGGTTTCATTTGCTGAGTTTATATAAGCTTTAAGTTGTTGTTGAACGTGCCACAGGACTCCCCCCCCCCCCCCGTTTGAGCCGAAATTGTGTTAATAAAACCACACTTTCTCTGCATAGACTTACATCACCCCTCCCTTCCAAATATTTTCTAGTGCCAAGCAACTTTATATGTGGTGTGTGTGTGGCACCTGGGCCTTACATGTTTGTTTAAAAAGAAGAAGAATAGATATAGCAGAGCAGCTTTCAGCTTGTAAAGGGTTTTTGTCAGGCTTCTTTCTTTCTTTTTTACCCAGTTTGACAGCGGTACATTTTTCTCACTTATGTTAATGAGCCTGGCAGCAGCAGGTAGCTAGCAAGGGAGTTATTATAATCTGACATAGTTCACTGAGTTGAATTCAGCATTGCAAGAGGCATCCTGAAGTCAAGCTGAGAATAGTTGACAGTAAAAATGTTTTTTTAAGCAAGAAGGTTTCTTTTCAACTTCGAGGGGAACCAGTCAGTATGTCTATAATGACATACTGTTGTCATCACATCGCCTAAACAACTGGATTTTTCCTTATTTCAACTAATCACAATTAGATACTACTTTACTGAAACACTGATTTTAAGGTAAATATTGATCAAAATATGGAAAGAAAAACAAATCTATTTTGCATATGAAGAAACTTAAAAACAAGTTTCAAACAATCATAAGAATGACTTTCAAAATAACAGGAATATAATTAAAAAAAAATGGGTTCCCGCCTGCCTGGTCAGACCCCATCGTCTCTTTATAAATATTGTATAAAGTCATCATTTGTAATAACTCCCAATGTCCTGCTCCTGAACAGAAAGACAAAAACCTTCCCGATTTGCAGTCAGTGGGTGACTTCTTAGACACATTCCGTGCTGCAGCCGGAGGTGCTAAAGCCATGGGATTCATACAAAGCTTAGCCTCAGCAGTTCTATTTTAAACCATGTTTTCAGGGCTAACGTGTAGATGCTGAATGGTTTTGCTGACAAAATGTTATTGTATGTGATTGTGACTTTAAGATGACCTATTTAGAGAATGCTGCTTCATCAGTATTCCAGATGGTGCTACGAATAATATTAAAACAAGCCTCATGTTGCATGTGCGATGCAACATGAGGCTTTTTTTTACATCGTTGAATCGTGGAACGGGTATATACGTATCTGTATGTATAATGGATCTTATGTTTGTAGATGAACACAAAGATACATGTGGATTTGGTCGCATTCTCCAAGGGGTATGTGGAAATTTGCTAAAATACAAATTATGATTTTGTGCAAAACAATAAAAGGAAACTAAAGAGATAAGTTGGCGTGAGGATCTCAAGTATATTTACTGTTACAGTACTCAAAATAACTACCAGGTATAATAGACTGAATGCACGGGACACACCTCCCGCCAACCTGGATTCGTTGCGACACCTGCATACCAACTGCTGCGAGTAAAAGTTGCCGTAAGCTGGTTGACATACCAGTGGCATAGATGCAAAAAAACGTGAAGCATTTGCAGGGAACCAAAGTGAGGCGGCGTTGCATTAGAGAACAGCTCCATTATTCCACCTGCTCATTTATTGTGATTAAGAGACGAACTGACTGATCCTTTCTCATGGCTTTGGCTTGCCTGAAATGTGAACTGCAACAATATCACACGTATCTTCGTACTGACCCCCTCCCAAAGCTGGATTACCAACTGCGTGTGGCCCCAGACCCGCCTTGGGCCCCCAAAAGCCCCAGGTTCTCTGTGTCTTAATTAGTTTTTGTTAATTTGATTAACTGCTATGCTACTTTGCTTGGGAACATGGGAATATGCACCACTTAAGCACAATATCAGCTGATGTGATAAGGGCCTTAAGGTGGGTCCCACTGTATTACCTAATCTTCAGGCGCCGTCTTAACGAGGGGCTTTATATCAAAATCTACCTCTAAGATCTTCATTATGTCAGCTTATATTGTAGTTATGTTCAAGGGGCATTCCTCAATTAATTGTGTTTAATCATATTACCACACAGCAAACCTGGGGCCTTGAATTACTCTAGCAGAAGAATACTGTACAGAATGCACAAAGGGGGTGGGGGGGCTTTAATAGGAGCCAAGCAGCCCTGAGTGCCCTAGCAGGTTATTCCAACCATGCCCCCTTTATCATGCAAAAAGACAGTACAGGGAGCCGTCCCTTAAAAATAGCTAACTACCTAATGAACTAACACAATAATATGGACAGCTTCTCTGACTTCTTGGTTACGACCAATTCATTTTTTTCAGTGTACTTTAAAGAAAAGTTATGTGCTGTAAAAAATAATAATAATAATTTAAAGAAAAACGTAATTTGGAGACTAAAACCCAGATAAGTTGATGATAATTTAATTCTGGTTATTTTCCACTTGGGCTCTATTGAAAAATATTCTTTAAGAGCAAGTCCAAAATAGGCAGTAAACTGCAATCATGTATTTCATGTATTAATAAAGCTTGAGCGGTTGCTTTAGGGTGAACTGGGAGTTTCAGGAGCGCTGTGCTATAATCTTCAGCATCCAATAAATCAGTGCATACAGTCGAGCCGTTTGTTGTGCTGAGGAGAAAGTAAACAACGATGCACCAAGTGGACAAAAATGTATCTCGTGGAATTGTTAACACATTTCATTTGGAAAAGGGTGAATTCAAAAGTGGCAGACATGAAGCCGTGTTTGAGTTGAAAAGGCTTGAAAGTCTTCTGAGGCCCTCACTCGGGGTATCCTGGTGCTGTTCGTTTTCACACATCACAACACCGTCCCTCTCCTGCCTCTACTGTAAAGCAGTCTAGTTAAGTGTAACAAATCCCACCATGAAAAGTATTTTTTGAAAGTAAAAGGGAGTGTGTGGTCCAGGGCAGTGTGTCCCATTCCCGCAGAGTCAATACTTGTGGATGCGATATCAGATTAATTATCTCAAACTACACGACTGTCACATCCTGACCCTCCCAGTCGCGGTGTACATGTGCCCACAGAAGAGACACATGTTGAAATCCAACTAGTCAAGAACTGATTACTGTATGTAAACAATATCCAATCGAGCCATAGCTAAAATGAATCAGCCTCAGAATAGGAAATCACTCCTACCTTAAGTGTGTGACACATACTTGGTTTCATTTTGCGGCTCGGGAGAGAGAGTAGTTTATCAACCATCTTAATCTGCTGTCACTTTCCAGAATTAGGGGATCTTAAGAGCTGTCGAAACCCGTTAGGCGATCTCTGCAGGTGGGGGACTAGTCAGACATATGTGCACACACAGGTGTGTAAATGTGGACATTTTGCTTTAAAATAACAACTTGCTTCTGCTGAGATATTGATGTAACTAAAATGTCTTGTAACAGATTGTGTCTGGAATGAAATCTCTCCTTCTAACAAAATTGTGTCCTCTGTGGAAAATGACAGCTTTCTTGCGACTGACGCTTAATGGTCAACAAACAAATACAGCTACAGCAGTGTAGATGAGGGTTCCTCACAAATGTGATTGTGTTAATTGCACCTCAAAGCAATGTCAGTGTTTTTCAGCGAATACACATTATGCATACTATAAAACTTGTAGACTGGTCTCTTCCGATTTGACATGATATTGCTGCATCAGTAGATTGGGATGTATTCTAAGTGCGATGATACTTCAGAAGATTGGTGATTGATAGATGGGTGGCTAATTGATCCTTAATAAATAAAATACAGACAAAACAAAGGTAAAACTTGAATAAATGAGTGGAGAGACCTGAGCAAGCACCACTTGAGCAATGGTTTGAGTGTGAAAATGATGTGAATCACATGAAATGACCTTCACCTTCACAAGCGGTGGAACTCCATGGTGTGACTCTCAGATGTTTGCGGCTGATGAGACTTGCTTAACGCTTAACTTGCCTTTGGGGTTTCATTTACCTTCTTTTTTCTCAGTTTAAATAGGGATGCCGGCCTCAGATTTGGCATTTCTCCAGACATGTTGCTCTGTTAAAAGATGCAACAGTGCAGTTTTGCAGCTGGCACAAAGGGATAGTTAGGAGGCAACATATTACCCGAGACCAGAGCAGGGCTGCTAACTTCCACATCTAAGACATCCAACATGCAGTAAGTACACATTTTTATCAAAAATGCAAAAAGAGTTTTCTGCCTTGAGAGAAGGCTGGCTTTTTCCCCCTTAAAAATGCAAAATGAACTGGCAGGACTGCTAGGATTCCAGGCAGGATTTATGTCTGTAACCAATGAAAGATCAAACACATTAAAACTGGGAAATGTTTTACTTGTTGTTGAGTGCCTGTATAATATGCATTTATTTATATGTACAGAAAAAAAAAAGCAGATTAAAAGCAAGTATGACAGAAATATGGAATGTGTAGGAGAAAAAAGACAAGAACCTTATTAAAGATTCAAACCTCAAAAGGAATGAATAAAACAAAAACCAATCAAGATGACAGTAAAAACACGTCAGAACTGGATAAAATAAACAAGAAGACAACACAACCCAACAAGGAAAAAGGTCTAATGTAAAAGAAAAGACAACCAGGCAAAAATAGTCCCGACGAAGAAGCAAAGAACCAGAAGGAAAGATAGTGTTGTGCTAAAAAGGAATATACTTGAAACAGATGGGTTCATCAGACAGGTTCTTAGTCAAAATGTGACATTGTTGAAATTGATTAATTCATGTGTTTGCAACTTTTAGTCTTGCAATTAAGAATTGGCGGCGAGTAGCCCAGAATCTAGTGAATTAGTCTTTCTTTTTTATAATCATTCATGTCGGCGTGTCATCTTTGATATTCAGGACTTCAGGATATTCCGGAAGCATTTCTGTATATTTTTGGGCCTCAAACATCCCACATATTTTCTCTACTGGGATCTAAAACAATTCAGCTCCTCCATCATGACATGCACTTTTCTCTGACCTTCGCCTCGATGGAAGCCACCGTCCCTTTGCAGGTGCAGCAGGAGAAAGTGGCCTAATGGTCCATGGCTGCCAGAGCATCTGTCTAGAACTGCTTTTTTGAGTCAAAGAGCCGTGACACTGAGCTGCAGTGAGGGTGTGACGAAGGATAGGCTCAAGGGAGCCCTGCAGCACTTTGGGACCAATCTGGTCCTCGCGGTGATTCCTTATCAGGCTACTGGTGGCCTCATCAGCCAGCCTGATTATCCAAGGTGCTCTGTAGCTTACAGCCATTCATGCTGTGTTAAAGAAAATTTGAGTTTTTTTGGTTTGTTTTGGCCATCTTTTACACCAGCAATAATACAATTGTACTCGCGAAGTTAAATGCTAAGATCTGGGAACACAGTAATTACTAACAAAAAAAGAAGTCAGACAAGGGAAGAAACATGAGTAGTCGGATCAGACAGGTTTCAACAAACCATACATGTGCACATAGTTTTCCTGTAGAAGGAGGGATTATTACCTACATTTCAGGTTAACTTCCATTCAGTTTTGCCTCCAAATACAGTGGTTTAGATAATCTGGACTGTTGGGATGATTACAACCCATTTTATAGTCTGACTGCATGTATTTCTTGCCCTGCCAGACTTTGTTGTAGGGTTGTCGCTGTCTTCCCTTCCCTGATCTCAGCAGTTACTTTGAGTAAGAACTTATCATAACCGATAGAAATGATAATCACAGCTACAAAAATAAGACCCAAGTTGTAATAAACTGGAATTATCTGTTAAAGGAAACCGCAAGCAATTATTGTACAGTTGACTGATGACAAATGTGTGACTAATGTGACTTTATGAAGACAGTGGGGTATAGGCAATGGTGAGTTAAGCAACATTTTTGATCTAAACCTGAATCTCACTTATATTCCTTTCATGTATTATGATCTTTCTAGCATGAGGAGAGGTTGAGTGATAATTCCATCATGACCCAAACCGCCACAAGGAACAGACTGGTGCGACATGACCAGAGTTATTGTAAGACGTAGCAGTAGACCCTCTGAGTGTCTAGTACCTCTCATTGTTCCCTGAGAGATTTCCTCCTCTGCTCCGCGAGACAGTCTGTCAGGTGTTCAGCTGTCAGCTCAGATGGGAGCTGGGTTCGCTGCTGAAACCTCAACAACTGCATCGACATTTTCTTTTTTCTACAACTGCATAGAAGAGATCCGTGGCCTGCGCATTAGCTCAAGAGACACTTTACAGGATGTACTTGGTATTTCTTGCCGTGGGGTTGAAGCAAAAAGGTTGTCGTCTCCCAGCAGAGTCTTGATACCGGTGCATAGAACACCACCATTGATGGAAATAAGGTAGTGTTACTCTTAGTTTATTTCTATAATTGTAGCTTTTGTTTAACCACATCCCATTCAAAACATCACGTTCTCCAGCCTAAACAACCCATATGAGCAGTTTCTGAATTGCCACCTCTATTTTTAGGTTTGGTTAGGTTTTTGTAGGTTCATGATCATGTTCCTGGTTTGGCAGGAAAGTGGGTGGACACCAGTGTTGGGTGTCAAAGTCAGACTCTTTGCACACCAAACCATCCAGCCGTGAGGTGTTGCGGTGCTAGAGTAGCATCATCCTACTTCCACCTTTTTGCTTCGAAGAGACAACAGACATTATTGACATCACCACAAGAGGTTCTTGTCGGGGAAACATACACAGCTGTTTTAAGTGTTTGAACAAATGACCAATGTGGTCTTGTCTCTTTGTTGAAAACAATCAGATTCACAAAGAAAGATAAACCTGTGCATCATGTGCAAAATCATCATGTGCCGCCATGGTAGCATGCTGATGTTAGCATTTTGCTCAAGGCACTGCTGCGCACAGCCTCACAGAACCGCTAGCTCGGCTATATTCCATAGTTTTGTATATCCAAAGTACAGAAAGAACTAACCTTAGCCCTATCCAATCTGTTTCGTGATACTGATACTCTGGTATACTAAGTTACAGAATGCACTTAAAGGTCCAGTATGTAACATTTAGGAGGAGCTATTGGCAGGAATGGAATATAATGTTAAGTATGTTTTCTTTAGTGTATAATCTTCTGAAAATAAGAATCGTGTTTTTGTTACCTTAGAATAAGCCCTTTATATCTACATAGGGAGTGGGTCCCCTTCCAAGGAGGCCGCCGATCCCTGGCTCTAGATTGGGCCTTTCGACTTTCACAGCCACCTTAGTTCCTCCTACATGCTTGGAAGGGGACTACAGGTGGAAAATAGCAACTTGCTAAAACCCGGTGCAATGCATGTTATATACAGGGTTATTGTTTTATTGTGCACTGTCCCTGTTCAAATAACGAAAAGAAAAGAAAAAAGGGGGAGTGTGAGGCTAGCGGTATTTATTTGGTTGCAAACTGGAATTTCACCACACTAAATCCTACACACTGGACCTTTAAGACCACTCAGCGCATTTGCGCCCCACACCTAACTGTTTTGGAGTGTATACATTGTGCTATAGGTTTCTGCGGCAGACTAGTTGTTGTGACACTGACAGTAGAACTCAACTCCGAAGCAGAGATCCACTTTTAATAAAGGATCATCTTTATGCAGTGAATAGGTGAAGCAGAATTTTGTTCTTGTGTTTTCTGTGTTGCTAGCAGTTGGGCCTGAGGATGGCCACACTTTGGTCCCGGCCAAGATATCTGCCCGATTGCCATGACATTTGGTATCAATATACGTGGAGAATGATCCCTAATGTTAATGTTGACCCCCACCCTTTCCTCTAGCACCACTATCAGGCCAACCTGAAAACCTTTTTTTAAAAATGTATTTTCAAACCCACTGCTGGTAAGGGTCTAGGAACATGTATGTACGTTTGTTCAACAGCTTCATCGTGGGTGAAATGCAGTGCCGGGGGTATCGCTAACGCGTTACAGAAATATTTTACTTTTAATAGTAAAAATGTTGGTAATATTACACTTACATGTAACGCATTACCACCCTGGATGCCTGCCCATCCACGTGTCCAAGGCTGTTTGTTTGTTTAAAAAGGTCTACAAAGTGGTAACCACTGCTTTCGAACCATTCCTAGTGTTGTGCAAGTTCAGAACTAAGTTCACAGAACCAAAATTAACTAGTTCACGTTCATTCCTGCCATTATTTTCCTTTACAAAGTGCTGTGAGTTTGAATTGGGTGGAGAAACGTTGCGGTTGTTGGCTCGTGGTCTTACACTTTTAAGATTTCTTGTGATCATCGTTCACTCGCAGATATTTCCTATGACTGGTCGGATACTTCAGCTCGCTGTTTCGTTTCAAACATCTGTGACCCAAAACACCGGCATGCCCGGTGCCCTAAAAACGCAGTGTGTGAGAGTCGTTGACAATCGCGGGAGTGTACGACGCTCACGTTCGCTCTTTGAGCATGTTAATGCAAAACACTGACAACCTCTTCTATTTTTTAATGCCTAGTCGTACTTTATTTTGGTGAAATTAACACAAAATTTGTGTAATCAATGAGCGCATTACTCTACACAGACAGTAATATTGTAAAGTAACTTATTACTTTCAAATGAAAGTAACTACTAATATTTAATATGTTACATTTTGAAAGTAACCTTCCCCACACTGGGGAAAAGAAGATTGCAGTATCTGTGCCACCTATTGCATGTCTGTCCACCCTGAGAGATGGATCCCTCCACTTCCTGAGGGTTCTTCCATTTTCTTCCCTAGTAAATGGTTTTTTGAGGAGCTTTTCCTTAACCTGAATCGAGGGTCTAAAGATAAAGGGTGTTGTTTGCTGTAGAAATTGTAAAGCCCCTGGAGGCAGATTTGTGGTAATTTACTTGACTTGACTTTGGGGCACTAGAGAGGCCTTACATACAGTATTTAGCGATAATCAAAGTTACACTGTGTGAGACATGACCTTTAATTATTCTTCATTCACATGGGATCTACCCTGATTTTTTTCCCTAACTTAATTCGCTTAATTTGCACATTTTAATATTACAAATAAAGACACAAAGTTTTGGGTTTGTTCTGTAAAAACCCTCAAGCAGATGGGTGATGGGTGAAAGTGGGTTCAAGCTGTCATGCAGTCTTGTAGTCTTGTGGTTGCTGGGAAATGGGACTTCCTTTATACAACTTGTCTGAGTGAACCGGCAGCTCCCCTTCCGTTGTATACGCAGACATTTCCATGGAGAGGATGGATCCTATCCTATCAGCCATGATCTGCCTTGTTTTCCTCATCATCAGTGCACAGCACAGATACATGTGGCTGGTGATTTTCTGGCACTTTTCTGACAGCTTTTCCCAGGTTGTTGTTGTTGTCCTTGGCAACATACAGGAACACATCTGAGTCCACCTTGTCTGTGGAAGGAAAGTATTGGCTCCTCCACTGCTTCCTGCAATGTGATGCATGCGGGCATGTGAATAGGCTTCACGTGGATTGCCAGACCCTGTAAATTAACTAATTTACCACCGTAGACGGATGACTTTATATGGCTTCTCTCTTTTTCAGTTTTTCATGTTCAAGTTTAGACAAGGTACAATGGCAAGTTTACATTTTTTAATCACAGTCTGGGTTTACTGTTCACAACCTATTTGGTTCAATTTTCTTTAACACGTGTTTTTTAAATACTTACAACGCTAACAATGTGTATTTACCACAAGCATAGCCTTCCTTGCATTGGTAAGTGTTGTATAAAAGGAGTATGATCCTTGTTTAACATGACTATTGTGATGCTATGGCGCTGTTTTATCATCTGAATCACTACTATAATAATATTCACGATCCATAGCACGGTTATACTGTAGATTGCCATCAGGTGTTATCATTTTATAGTAAGAGCACTGTAGTGGAAAGAAAATTGTCTCAGGCCCATTTGAGATCAAAGTCCTTCATTGCCAATTCAAAGCTGACTAGAAACTGATATAAAAAATAATTCAAAAACATTCTTTTTGTATTTAAAAAAAGAAACATTCACATAGTACAGCTCTAGTCCTCTTAATCCTTTTTTGCCCTTCTGTGTTGCTTATCTCTTTGGGGGGAATCCCGTTGCCTAATTTGATCGATAAGATAAAACTAAGGAATCGTGTAAGATCTTTATTAATATGGAAGTTTTATTTTCAGAGCCCCTCCTAAGTGTTGTCTTTCTGCAGCTCCGCTCTACAGAATCCTAAATTGGTGGAACGCCGCAAGGTAGTTACAAAGAGAGTTGCATATGTATGCAAAGCCTTTTAAGTGTGAAAGCCAAACACAGTCATGTTTCAATTTTTTAGGTGCATATTGGTTGTCCAGAGGGCAGTACACTCAATTTTCATATTTTAGCATTAATATCCAACAGGGGCACTCTTTACTGTGACTGTGGATGATGTGGCTCTCGCATCAAGACCTCCACATGACATTACTGTTGTTTACTGTGAGTGTGTGAATATATATATATACAGAAAATATAAACTGATTAATTTACATGTTGTTTATCACATATCACATTGCTCTCGGCAGTAGATTTATTTATTTTGCTCGTGATGGACTGAAAAGGTGTCATGGAAAGCACAGCAGTGTTGTAGATCAACCATTCAGAATAGAAAATAACTTAATTTTGTGTTCAAAAAACGGACAAACCACAATAAAACCAACTCTGCTTTCTACAAAGAAAATCCATTTGCACAGCAGTGGAGGTCTTTGCCTTCTACTGTTGAGCAAATTGGATAAAACACATCATCAAGTAAAGAACAATTTTTCTAAAGCATGTAGTATTTTTTTCAGTTCTCTCCATCTGTTTCTTCAAACTTCTACAACCTCAATTTTTTTACGTGTCAGTATTAAACAGTTACAATTATAGCTATGAACCCACGACAACATCCTGCAGTGCGTGGAAAATCACAGGTGCCACATGTAGTATAAAACTAGGATAATATATTTCTCATAAACCCCTCCTGCTGTTGTTGCAAAAAGGATATTACCTCTCGTCCCCCTCGCTGGCATCACAATTGTTTTGAAGGGCTTGAAGCATAAGAGCCACTAACAGCCCTTGAAAAATAATAATGCATGTTGGACAAGTAAGCTAATGTCAAGTTGAAAATTAGCAGGTAGTGAAGCAGAGGGTAAAAAAGTGTGTATTGCTACCAATGTTATCACGCTTCCTTTTTGGTAGGTACCAAAAGCACCCCAAGAGCAGAGTAAGTCACCACATAAGCTGAGAAATGTTTTTGCTAAATGAAGTCTTAACACAACATATCTCTTGAATAGCTGTGATTGTTTCTGGTTATTATGTTTAAGGAGTACTCCAGCAATATATACTGCTGCACTTTCATAAAGTTTAAGTCTCAAATGACAGATTGAAAAAGGAATGGTCAAATTTGACGCAGCAGGGGCCAAGATATCCTGACCTTTAGTCCGTAGTATTGGTGAAGAGAATCATGGCTCTTTGAAGGCAGCCGGATCTTATGGCTCCATTCCTTTCCCGAGAGCCGGCTCTTTCGGCTCTTTAGTACCACCGCTGCTGGTCGCTGCCTAAGTTACGTTCTTATTTGTTGCATGAAATTAACACGCAACATTCTTCATCTGCAATCCGTTTGAATATTCTGTCATATTGATGGTTAAAAAGTGGGAAATGTCAAGAATAACTGTAGTTATCACAAAAATAACACCCCACTAATGAAATAGTATTGTTAATAAATAATTACACGCTACACACAACTCTATACAGACACATAGTATATTTCAATTTAATTGGTATGATGTAATATGTAGCTGAACTTCATATATGAAATCAGTAGAGTGACCCTTACACATTTACACCCTTTTTGTGGTCATCATTTCTGTTTTATTTTAAAGTACTGCACATATACCCTTTAGCCAAGCATTTGTACTTAACCCAGTGACTCACCGTCCGTTTGAAAATTAAACAAGCCAGAAAGATATGCATATGGCCTAAAACAGCTTGATTAAAATGAATGGGCTCTATTCTCAACTTAAAGCAACAGCACTTGCCCTTTTGGTCAAATAACTTGAACCGTGTCTAGACCTGCAAGCTGCCAAACTCTTGATTAAAATGTGTCTTTCGTGACGCAACAGAAGCCAAATCCTAACACCATTTTGAATTATATTAATCTGCATAAAGACCACATTCCTTCAATTCAAACAAAATTTGATTCTTGCTCTGATTAAATGTGGACATTAAAATGAACACCTTAACAATTTGTAATCCCACAGTGACGGCATTGAAATGGCAGTAGCTAGAATGAAGATTAGAGTCAGTAATACTTGAATCACTGATGCCTCTACAAGTATTAACATTAATTCCTCTTAGCCTTTAAATTCATACATTCCTTAAACCCTAGTATATCAGTAAATGCAGTGTGGTGTGTCTGGAGACTAATGACTATTTTCATTGGTATGAGTGCCGTTACACTAGGCAGGCACTAGGCAGGCGTACAGACGAGAGCGTCCTTCATCCATTACGGCAGCACTCACACCAGCAAGCTGTTTGGGAACATGTAAAATTCAGCGAGAAGTGGCAACACTCCTACAGTTAATTAACAGGAATCTCAATGTGTTGGCATTGTAAGAAACACACAGTCTGCAGGAGAGGGAGGTGGGTGGGAATGGGGAGATGTGGATGGATATTTTCGCCTGTCAGTAATTTTAATGAGACAGCCACGTGAATGATCAGTGCGAGCAGTGGGGTGCCATTGGTTGCATTGGTATCACGCCTCAAAAAGACTGCGTTAGTGGGAATCTGTGTTAATATATGCACGCAAGTTAGGCATCAAAAAGAACAAGATAAATGTTCGCAAACACATTTTCATATTTCTGCGATAGTGTGCTTTCCTGCTGGTACCACACCTGGGCCACGACACGTTTACACGGACTGTATGGCTCCGTTATATGAAAGGTATTGTGGCGTTACTCCAGAACTTGCAGATATTTACACGGCTTAAACAGACAATGTGCAAAATCCCGTAGCAGATTGCTCATATTCTCAAGACTTTTTAACATTTTTTGGACTGACATGAAGCATCTACGAACCATTTTCTTCTCCCAAACCTACCAGTATCTTCTTCCAAACATTGAGCTTAGAGTTTTCTTAAGGGACACTATTGATGGATACACTGAATGTAGAGCGCAAGCTGTACTTTTGATAAAATTCACTGATGAAGTGAATCCAAGTAAAGCTAATATTGATTTCCCTTATTAAATCTATAGGAAAATATACACATTTACAAAGGAGCACATTTAAATAAATAGAGAAGAATAATTCAGAAGGATTTTAAAACTTATAGAGAATTAAAGTTTGGATTTTCTGAAAAAAAGAACACACCACCTATCAAGAATAGGGACGGGTACCGTTCACATTTGCACCAATACCGGTACCAGTACCTGGAATCCGTTACCGGTACCCAACGGTATTTCTTTTTCGATACTTGACTCTCTCTGCAATAACGAAAATGTGATTTCAGTTGTAAAAAATAAGTCCTGCTGTAAAGAAGAACCATCATTCCGCCTGCTCTGCTTTTTAACACTGAACCAAATTACACCGCTAATGCTGCCACAGTGTGTGATGTAGCTAGCCCCCTCAACATAGGCAGAGCTGATCGTCATAGCGACGCTATTCCAGCCCTTAGGAAACAACACATGGGAGGTTTACGTTGGTCTGGAGAAGCTGCAGCCTTCATTCACTGCCAGACTGTAACCTACACACTGTACCTGTACTGCCAGATCGACCGGCTCACTGCTCACCGCTCAGCTTTTCCTCTGCACCGCTCGCATTCAGCGACACTCTCTGCCGCTCGCTCTCTGTTGTTGGTGCAACCACACACTCACCACGCACACACACGTGTCTCTGAGACTTGAACCAGCAGCAGGGGCAATGTAGCCGATTGATTGAACTTGACTCGGTACTCGGTAGTACCAACGTAATTCGGTCGGTACCCTTGAAAGTACCGAGTTCGATACCCAACCCTAATCAAGAAGTCTATAAAGGTTTTTAAATTCAGTATACAACTGGTTTGTTGATGGGAGAGTAGCCAGAGCTCACTTCCCCCTCCTGCGTCTCTGTCTTTCCTCATGTGTTGGACTGCATCTTGACAGACATGCTGCCAGGCAGAATAATCTGTGACCACGTCTTTCACTCTGACAGATGGAGTGGCAGATCTTTGCAGCGAGGTTTTGATCGTCTCCTCTGCTCCACCGAAGAGCAGTGGCCTAGATGGTGGACGCAGTTGGTGCTGTTGAAAATATTTGGGTCTTAAAAAATGGCCTTTTCTGCTCAGAGAGAAACTCAACATACATGGCCAAATCAAATGACTTTAAGTTTAAGCGGCCAAGACTGGTAGCATGTTGACAAAAATGCAAACTAAATCTTTCTCAGTTGTTCCTCTCAACGAGTCGGGGGAAAATGTACATGCACTTTGGCTGATTCACTACTTTGGGGGTATTTTTGTGCAAACTCGGCCAGTTTTGTGGCATCCAACAAACCCATTTGCGTCCGATTGGGCCATGTTGAGTAGCTGAGGTGTTAATTATGCAGATCAGGTGCTGCAGTGCAATTTCAGTTTCCAGTCTGTTATGCAGTACATTAAAGATCTGATAACATTTTCTCTTCATGCCAAACCCTAATGAATAAAATAATATATTTTGTTATTTTTGATTTATGTAGGGAGCTGTCAGTTTTAAAAAAAATGTATAATAGTGACATCACCGTGCACATAAACGTAAAAGTCAGTGCAACTGTTTTAAATCATTTTAATAATCAGAAGTCATAGGCAACAGACCTAACAGAAACACATTTTATTTTAGTTTAACCTTAACTCAAGAACCACTTATTACAGGAGCCTTCCAGAGCTTTCATCTGCTTCTCACAGTCGTCCTCAAAGGAAAAGGGAAGATCTTCCTGTACTCGACAAGCTATTATCATGTGACTAAAGGTCCATACTTATAATAGGTGACATGATGAAAACTGAGATACTGGAACTCTATTACAACAGAGCAAGCACCTTCTGCTGAGGAAGACCATGAGGTGCGGTTCAAAGCTCTGGACCTTTTTATGTCATACTAGATTATCATTGTTTTCTTAAGTTTTCACACCTGAATAGTAACATTGGTTGTTAGTCAGTGCCTTCATGAATGACCCATATGACTTTTCCAAGAACAAGACATAAGAGCGGTTTCTGAACTGCCACCTCCACTGTAAAGGTCTGGTTACATTTAGGCAATTAAAACTACCTGGTTATGGTTTGGGGATAAATCATGGTCATCGTTAAAAGAAACTAAAGTTTGTTGGTCAGACGGAACGCAAACTGCGGTCTGCAGTGTTGAAATAGGAACAAGGCAATATTCCGACCTCAATCCAAAGGCTAGATATGGAAAGTTATGCTTTTGCTTTATCTACTGAGAGTGTTTAGTCATTATTTTCACGACCTCAACAGGTCGCTTGTCGAGAAAATGTCAACAGACTGTAGGGCTTTTTAAGCATTCTGTCATTCTTCTGATGAGGACCGACACGGTGGCACACAAGTCCAACTTAAAAAAGAATATATTTTGCCCTTGATAATACATATTTGCCGTGCTGTAATTTGGAGTTCCACATAATTATATTCAGCATGCTGTATTATTGCGCTCTGGGACTCTACACCTCCTTCACAGCCAGTGTTGTTGCACAGAAGCGGCCGGGGGTCTTTTCCGGGCCTGTTTGGCAACTGTCTGCTGCTTTTAAAGGGGATGAGAGGAGCTGATGTGATTGGCCGTTTTGAAGATTGCCCCACGTCCACCTGCTGATAATGTATTCCTCCTACCAAAAGCGTAGTCATCCACTTTTCCATATTGTGCTGCGCTGCATCAGGACTACGCTTGTGGCTCCAGTCAGAAAAATTAATTGGCCATACACACAAGGGCTTATGACCTACAGTAAGTCTGTACTTGTGTTTGCACCCACTTTGACAATAAAGTGTCTTTTGTAGAGTATTTATTTAGTTCAGTGTTGTATGTGACATTGCTTTAGTACACAGTGTCTGATAGGCCGATGGTACAAAGCATTTTACCATAATCTCAAAGCGATTAGCATCCGTTGTATTGCACAAAAGACTCACTAGACTCTACTCAGAGGTGAGACTGTTATCAAGCCTGATATGTCTGCTCGTGCTCCATAAATGAGCAACAGACTTCTCTGTAAAAGTGATCAGAGCAGCAATCATTTGCATATAGCTGAACCAGCAGCATGATCCGATCGTGAGACACGGCCTACCTCATGGTAATCATCTGAGAATGCAACTATAGCATGATTACACACTTTTAAAACATATAACTAACTCTGATTAATTTTGAATTGTTGATGACGGTTTCAGATCTAAAGTCGCAGCAGAACACCGCCTGCAAATGTTCACAGACGCTCGAAAACATGAATTCACTTCTGTGCCCGTTTGATGCCGTTTTCATAAATAATTGATGTACCCGTCTTCCTTCAGCCCTGCCTCCCAACTTCTTCATCCTGGGAGATTATCAATGAGAGCTCCTCTGTAATTCCAACAAACAGCAGCCTCTTTTGTTCCCATCTGCTCGGTGTAGAGGCTGGCGCAGTAAGGGCCTCTGTCATGTTGACGTGAGGACAGACTGGAGCAGACACCTCCAGCTGTACCGTCTGTACCTGGAGCACCGTCAATGCCGTTTCCTCACGGTAGGGTTAATGTCAGACAACTGACGCCTTCATACTGCCTTCCTCAACTTGTCACAGATGAGACTAGTTTTCTGTCCCACAAAATAATCAATGTGGAGCTAAAGTTCTGAAAGACAGGGACAAATTGAGTTTTTCTTTTTCCTCCCGAGACAATCCAACAGCTGTTTAACTCAGGACAGGTGGAGGACTGTAATTGTTGTCAATTGCAAATGGCTTTATAGAAGGAGATACATTTGTATGATTAAACAGCTAAAGGTGAGTACCAGGAAAAAAGCAATCAGCACTACAATGGATGAGACAATAGGGGCTTTTCCCCTATTTCCACATTAATTAATGGCAGTAGAGACTGTATGGTCATGTAATTTAGCAGCTACAGCGGGCACCGTCCATTGGGATAAGAAGGTTACTGGGCTTCATGAATCTGTCTGTGGCCATAGCCACGAATTTTAATGGCTCTGGCGGCATGCTTTCATTCACACTAGGATCCCCTTTCATGTTCAGGATTCAACCCTTTGAACACAACCCGTTTTAACCATTTGCGTTAAAACTTCACAAGTTAACTCAAGTCAAATCTGATCACTTAGACATGATACACACACTGTCAACTACTAGTTTGGCAAAATGTTAAAATTAATTATAGTAAATTCAATATTTTTGGATATTAGACATTTGTTCGGCATTAACAAGACATTTGAGGACATCATCTTGTACTGTAGGATATTGTGAGGTGCCATTTTTCACTGTTCTCGAGTATTTTATAGAACAGGGCTGCCAATATTGGGGCCCGCGGGCCAAAGTTGGCCCGCCATAAGGTTTGATTTGGCCCGCCAGATGTTTCTAGCAGCAAAAAATTATTATTATTTAAAAATAATTATAACATCAATCACTGTTCATACTGTTTCATCTGAAACGTTTCCGGGGATGTCAACACCTCCGTAAATGCCCCTAAATGGGCTCCTTATAGCTCAAGATCTTGCCTCAAAAACATCATGTTTGGAAGTTTTCTTCAGTAATGTTATAAAAAGCAATCCAGTGATTATTGTTATATGCATGGCAGGAACTGCTAATAAAACATGACAAAACATACTTCCTGCTTGCATCACCTAAAGCATTGTGGGAACAGGAGGGACAAATCCATGAATATCGTCTTTTTTGTTCCTTTACTAAGGCTGGATAAGATTTTATACTGCTTTTATACTCCCGTCCCATCCTGTTCCCGATTAAATAAATAAACATTGAATAAAATAGGATTAATTCCTGTTAGAACTGCATATTTATATATAAAAACGTACCTATGATTCCCGTTCCCGCCCGCTCTCATTAACTTTTTTTCCCCTCCCGTCACAGTCATGTGATGAATAGTAAAATTGACTCCCATCCCGCAGGAACCCCACAGGAATCCCGAAAAAATGTCAACCAACAGACCTTCAGCGACACCCAGAATGAGAAACCTAGATACTTTTGAATAATCAAGTTTGTTCCATGTAAAATGGATATCTTGACTACATCTAAACCAGCATAACATTAAAAACTGGCATGTTAGTGTTAATGTACAGCAAAGTGCTGTAATAGTGTTGCTGAACATCACTGCTGCACTACCTATACATGCAGAGGAGGTGATGAGAAATTGCCATAATGCAAACTGGAATGGATTGAATGGATTGGAATTAACTGCAACAAAAGATAACAGTGTACAGATAGATGTTATTTACTGGGCGCATGATTGGTTCGTAAGGGGACAAATTTGGGTCAGTTAGTCTAACAGTGCTTTCACATCTTATATTCAGTGCTGCTCACTTGCCGGGTGCTGCAGTTTCCATTATCATGGGCAGGGGAAACAGCAAAGGCTAATCTTTCCATGGCCAAGTAGATTAGGCTTGCAAAGCAGTTTTTTGCATAACAGGAGCAGAATTATTGTTTGCAAAGTGCTAAGGCAACAGCACCCCGACCTTGTGCTGAGTATTACTCACTGGCCGCGCTGGTACAGTCTCAGATACAGTGTGTGTGTCTGCCGCTGGAGTGGCTAATTGATCTGTGAGGGAAAATTACTTTGGGGTGGAATCTATTCATTTTTTCAATGTGGACAAAAGAGTACTGTATATTATGACAGCAGGAATGCAATTCAATTTGCACTTTTTGACACCGTGATGAATAAAAATGGACCTGGTGGCGCTCCTAATTATATCAGCACTGTGTCATCTTCAGCAACAGTTGTTGCTTCAGGCAATAGGAGACGGGGTGAGAGCTGACATTTTCTGTGTATTTACTTGCCGATGAAGAAAACTGCCTATGAACAAAACTATGTCCTCTCCCTGTTTGGGTTGAATCCTTTGTGTCATGAGTCAATCCTGCATATTTGCTGGCAAATCCTGTGTGGGTACAAAAATCAACACATATCATAGACCAGTTTTCATGCCCATGGTGTCGTTTTTTATTCAACTATGCTACCAAACATATTTGAGAAATGTAAATATACATTTAATAAAAATTGCACCAACAATCTAAACTAAGCTTAGGATTTATGATACCTTTGCTACACTTGCATTTTCTGACTTTAGCTGAAAAGTTCAAATCTGTTGGTTAACCTAAAAGGTAACAAGGATATCTTGCAAACTAAACAATTTTTTTCTATTTCTATTTTCAATTTCTATTACATTGTAGTGCTGGCTGAAAACCATCGATCGATTTTATTATTTTTTTAACTGATACTTTTGCAAGATTAATTAGTACCCGGTCTGCACTGGTATGTACTGCCTCCTGGAAATAGCCATATGCCCACACTCTAAAGTTTGACATGACAAGAGCTCTTGGCTTTTCCTGCCAAATCAGCTATTATCTGTTACCAAACTACCTGTCAGCCATATGAATGGAAGCGTATAGAACGTGAAATAGTGTTTAAAAACTCACTCAGTACTCTGTGATAAAGTTTAGCTTGCTTTAAGCAGTGTGGGTGGTGACTGCATCATGTTTTCCCCTCACGGCTTGCTGTAGCTGTATGCACTCGCTGCTGAGACCTGTATACTCGACTCGGCTGCTGCTGAACCCAGCTCCCGTATACTCGCTGCCCTCAGCAATTCCAGTGCATACCGAACTGCAGCCCGTACATCGAAGACTACCAAAGAGACCGCTTCGGGGCTCACCAGATTCGTTCACGTACCATATTTCCTCTGGAGACCATGAATGTGTGTATAAGCCTTCACTACAATCTATCTAACAGTTGCTAAGATTTTTACTCTTGACCAAAGTGGTGGAAAGTCAGGCAAAAGGCAATGTCAGTCTGTCAGCCACCCTTAGATACGACACTTGCATCCTTAGATTGCCAGTCCACATTTGCATTTCAGCATTTCAGTGCAAGCTGTAAAATGGACAGAGGTCTTAGGCCACTGTTAAATGAAGGGAGGTTGCCATAGTCTTATGCTGAGCTCTGACCTCCTTGGTTCTCACTTCAACAATTCACAAATTCTTTCATGTGTTTACTGTGTCTGGCCATTCTGTTGCTCTCCATTTTCTTTCGCCAGCTCTTTCAGATGGCCGAGGACAAGTAGCACTGCCACCACTAATCTCCCATTCACATGTTTTATCACCATGACAGAGAGGGAGTTGTGATAGAGCACTCCGCAGGCTGAGCAATCCTTTTGACAAAATTGCAAGCACTGTTTATTTAACGCCTTTAACTGCAGCGCAGAGGGGAGGCTTCATATCCAGGAAGGACATACTGGCAACCTGGACACATTTGTGAACAGCAGCCATGACATTCTTTTAGCCCTGGCTTGAGTGCTGTCAACTTGGTTTGAAACGTCTTGATGCATTGTCACATACTGAGGTTCAGATAAAGACTATGATTTCACTTTTGCCTACTGTGCTTAAATCAAGTTTGGGGTTTTTTTTAGACTTGTTTAGCTTCAGGAAATTTTAAATATGTGATACTATTCAATGACAGTTTCGATACTTGACAGTTTTCAATGTACGTTGGTACGTTTTGGTCAGTACTCAAAAAGTATTGAGTCCTAGTTAAAACTTAGTTAAAAAAAGAGAAAATAAATGATAATGTGATTGCAGTTGTTTGTGCCTGGATTAGAACTCCAGTCTTGGCACAATGGAAACCCAACAGCTACATCAACCAACCGATTCCCCACGTTGAGATTTTTCCTCATGGACGTTTTTCTTGCAAAGTTACCATTAGTATCTTTACAGTCTCCTGTGAAGCCACTCAGGTAGGCCTCTGCCCCATTTAATGGTCTGAAAACAAACGCATAGACTTCTTCCTGTGCAAGGTCCATTAGAGAACAATGCTCAATCTGACATTCACAACATCCACTTAACCAACGTCCATGTTGGCATGGCTCTCTGTCATCCGCCTATTCCTTTTTCTTGGCTGTTTGATCCCTAAACAAACAGTCTCCTTACCCTCCTATTCATTTTTCAAACCCAAAGCCATAATATCTCCCCAGACAGTGAGCGCTGCCCCATACATGCTTCTAAGTGGAGAGCTCCAATGCTTTCCATTAGCCTCTCGAGCGGAGTGTTAACCTTAGCCTTTGTAGCGTAGCAGGTAAATGGCTCTGGAGGGAGGACTCCGTCACTTTTCCTGTGTTCGCTGTGGTTCTTCAGTGCGTAACAGTTAAATTCACTCTCCGAGTGCTTTTAAAGTCAAAAACCTAGGACTCTATTGTTCTTTGCTCTCAATCAATAATACATATGCCTCCACATGTCAGGGTTTCGTGAATATTTAATCTCACCACTTGTTTCCTTTTATCTGCCAAATCACTAAAGAGAGATCAGGAAATCTTTCCTAGTCTGTGAATTTGAATTGTTTCCTTTTATACGCCCCATTTGAAGCAAGGAAGCGATAAACGTAGAATCACAAAGGGATTGGGGAACCCTTGTTGAAAGTGCCTTTCTTTTGTCGGTCGCATCCATCCTTACATACCACCTTGCTTGATGTTTTCTTCAGTGACTAAATGTAAATCCATACCTACTGTATGCTTTGGTTCACATCTCAATTGTGTTGATGAGATAGATTGCTATATGAAATATTTCTCAGTTATACATCTACACAGCCGTACTGCAGAGTTAAGGTCTTAACCTCAGTGTAATCAGTGCGAAAAATGTCATTACTCACAATTTCAATAATTCTATTATGTTGGCCTTTACAAATAAAGACATCAATGTCCGAGTCAGGAGTCACTGGAAAATTTAGAACATTTATGCAACAGTATTCATGTGTTTCAAAGAAGCTTGCTGTTTGCTCAAACAACAGTGAAGATAAAACCTTCAACGATAAAAAAGAATAATGCAATGTAAGGAAATCCAAATGTTTTTGATTTAGACTTTTCAAGGAGCAAGGAGCAGTGTCCATTTCCCAGATTACACCAATACTAATTGTAGAAGACGTGTGGGTAGACTGATATCAGATTAAATCACATGTTATCGTAAAGATTTTTCATCAGTTCTGGACATTTTTTTAAAGGTACAATGCAAATTAAACAGCGAATTTTTGTAAAATGCTTTTTCTAGTAGCAAAAGCATCAGTCCTGCTGACACTTTGGATGTCACTGTGCAATTGCTGAATTTCATATTTTGCAGAAATCCCCACTCTTATGTCAACTGTCAGCTGCCAGCCTACATTGTTGCATTCTTTGAAAGTATAAAGGGACTGAAGAGCAGAGGGGGAAAAAAAGAAGGACGCATACTTTAAAACGTATTATCTAACCCCAGTTTGGCTACCAGCAAGCTATTTTCCAACTTTAATCTGAGGAGAGGAGAAATAAATTACTTCTAAGCATTGTAAATTATTGCAGAGGCAGCGCATTTGGTACATAGACTTTATTTGTCAAGATCCACCTAAAGTTCCAAAGCTGGCTTTCCTTCTTGGCCATATTTTCAGTTATCCATTATATTATTGCCTTGGTTTTTGCAGAAGTCATAAAATTGGAACTATTAGATTAGTGTTGGGTCAGCAAGGTTTAGTGTCTGTTTAGAAAATGCTTCACAACATTAGACTTACTATGCCTAACTATGCAAAAGCTACTTGTCTGCAGTTGTGCAAATTCACTTTAAACAACAATATTTATGGTCCTTTTTACACTATGATACGTACAGAAAGCCCTCATTTTTATTCAACCTCAGAGTCTGTAATAAGAACTGTTCATTGCACTAAAGATTTCCCGGATATTTTCTGTCTGATGGCACTCCCTTCACATCACATCACCGTCTTAAGAATCCCTGACATTAAGCCTTTAGGCACATTAAAACGTATTACGCCCCACTCTCACATTCCTAGCACAGGCTGCACCTTGCCACTGTACCTTGTTGATAGGAACTTAATTCTCTGTAATTAACTGCATTTAAGCCTTGCACATTCCACCACCTGCACATTATTATAAACCCCCTTTGTTTTCACTCCATCCAATGGAAAACAGATTAAGTCAGAGTAGAAGCATTTGGCATCGTTGTTCATTCATGATGTGTCTCTAAATGTGTTCTGATCTCGTAAAGTTATCCAGTGATAATGTAGTTTCGTTGAGTGATGCCAGAAATCGTTATCAATGTTGAGTGACAAAGCCTTTGAAAGGAGAAATTGCAGAATACATGCAAACTGCACAGTTTTTAAGTTGTCCATCAAAACCCATGTCTTATTTGTGGATGAAACATTAAACCGAGTAAGAAAAACAATGTACAAACTCCAAAAACTGATATTTCCACATTGTTTTCCTTCTCTGGAGCTTCGGGCTATGCTAATATTTTTTTTCATCATTTTTACTGAGGTATATTTAACACTACAAGGAATAAATGGCCTCCAGATTACATCTTTGCTAGGCTCATTCAGAGTGTCACAACAAATGAATTCAAAACTGTTCACAGATTTGGAGTGTGTGTGATATTATGCACATAATAAATCAGCTTTGTCTTCAGTGAATGCCCCTTGAAGCTTAAAAATAAAAGAGGGAGAAATTGCAGTATACAGAACCATTTAGACGAAGTCAAAGTGTTGTTAAATAATAATAATAATAAAATCCTCTAGCTTGAATGTGTCTCATTCAAATCAAATCCTTAAAATTACCATAGCGCGTCTCACACAAATGCCATGTCTTGCTAAGAAACCTCACTGCCCCGATCTTCAGCAGTCTTATGGTAAACAGTTGATTGAAGTGAAGGGAAGATACTCTTTTACATTATGTGAAGAAGAGGAAGAGACTCTATTCTGAAACATATACTGGTGGGAATGACTTTGGTTTTGAAGCCTTTACCCAAATTGCTTACTGATCTGATCTGATGGCATCTGACGCTGCAGATAGTTTGAGGTTTATTTGTCCAAGTTTTGGCATATCCGTCCCTGAAATGTCCACCTCCACCCCAATACAATGGCGCTCAATGGAATACTCAAAGTACTGAAAAATTCAGGTCCAAAAACCAGTGTATGGAGTGGAAACGTGCTAGTGTGCTTTAGCGTGGATATTTTCTGGTCTTAGCAGAGAAGACATGGGGGGGTGCTATAATGTCTGTTTAATGTCTGGCCTATACGGCCGTAAGCCGCTTATTACGACCCATAATTTACGTTTGTTGTTAGGCGGCAAATTGTAGTGGCCTTAGTAATTATGACTGGAGCAAAGGAGGAAGCCAGGGAAGGTAGGATAAAGAGCGGCAGAGGCCGGGATGGATGGATGGATGGATGGGTCAAAC
Source organism: Coreoperca whiteheadi (assembly GCA_011952105.1). Lineage (NCBI taxonomy): Eukaryota > Metazoa > Chordata > Actinopteri > Centrarchiformes > Sinipercidae > Coreoperca > Coreoperca whiteheadi. The sequence goes on from WNGW01000031.1 coordinate 4,424,065, forward strand.
ACAGGACTTTCCCTCAGGAGTCCACTGTTCATGTCCTGTGTGAAACCAGACGTCAACGTTGACCTATTTTAACTCACGTGACTTAATAATGTAACTTACTTATTTTAACTCTTTGCCTAAACCTAACTAAACGGCAACCGTTTCACAACCTTATCCACATATTTATTATTGTTACCATGTTGGCAAAGGTCTGGTACGCCTGTCGCTGGTCATATATCCCATTTAGGGAGTCATTGGCAAACAACCCATTCTGTCATTTAGGTATGAGGACATGTTGGGAAAATTTAATTTAAAAAAATACCCCTGTGCTGTATCCTTGGACACTTTTATTTCATCAGCTGTCTGTGTCGTGACTCCATACAGTAGTCTTGCCTTCAGTAAGTGGCATGGCAGTGCAGCAGATGTCCTCTTGCAGAATAGAGGTGGCTGGCAAAATATTTTAGACAAAAATCCCATCAAAAGCCAAAAGCAGATACTCCCAGAATCAACTGTTCTCACTAAGTAGGCAGTTTATTCTGGGAAATAATACCTTTTATAGGGATTAATATCACAGAGCAATATTAGTGAGCTGTTACGTGCAAATGTCAATTTGCAGAAGGGTTGGCAATATTGTAATGGAGGGATACTGGTCTGTACGGTATTATGGCGAAAGACCTTGTAGAAAAAATATCCCCAGGCCGATTCAATGGTTTGGACATTATGATGGCCAGTATTGTCAAGCTGTCTGACAACTTAATGACCAAGTTCAGAAGAAGGAATTTCACACTTCCATCAATTTCCAGAGTAATGTGGATGTTTAGCGAGTTACACCATGCAGGGGATTTAAGTCCGAAAAAGTAGAGCGTAACAATTTCACCAAATTTGGTTACTTTTGGAAGTTGACAGCCAAAATTTCACAGCAACGATCAAGCACAGATACAGATACTGTATGTTTGTGATGGAAAACATACTGAATAAAGACTGGTCTGCTGGTGTTATTTTAGAATCTACCATTTAAAACCATGTTAAACACTAGTATTGTACATTCAACACCATATAACTTTGCTTTCAAGCTCTGCAAGTGGAGTAACAAAAACAGTTTAGCTTACAAAAGTTTATTTTTAGTTGCTCATGTCCCAAAGTGTTCTCCTTCTCGGTGCATGTTTTCCAATAATAATTTTGCATGTTAAGAATTCTTTAAAGATGCTGCACTTTCTCACTGTTTCCCAGGGTTTTATTTATTTAAATGTGACTTGAGTTCATTCTGTCTTTGTTGCTTCTAGTCCCTCCACTCAATGACTTAACATTTGAGTTAAACCATTTTAGGTCTCTTAAATCTGCGGCCACTGGAGAAAAGACACTGTGTTACTATGCTGGCATCAAGATCTTGCACTCTAAGCCCCTACTTGTCCACACGAGCAAGTGCTTTTCCTGACACCCCTTTTTTAGCTTGTTGTTATGGTGATTTGGCAGCGAGTTGTGTAACCCATCGCCATGGGAACAAAACAACTAAAAGCTGTGTGTTTGTGTGACAGTGATATGAAGGAAATCTGAAACAAAGATATCCTTTTCTCCTTCCTGAAAGCACTGAGGCATTCCACTCAGAAAGCTCCACGCTCGCTGTGTGGTGGCCATGACGCTATGAAGGGCTGCCGTACAATAGACCTCCACCACAATAGACCAAAGGCTGTTTTTATTTGAAAAGCATCACAAGCAGTGGATAAGCTGTGAAACTAAAATGTCATGTGGGTCCCATGAGGGGAAAATGGGAATGTTGATTTCGCCAGAGCCTCTTGACCCAAAAATGAAGGGTGTATGATATCATGTGAAAATATTTTACCCTGGAGCTCACTAGGAGCTAGTGAGGTGTCTGTCTAACCTTTTGTGAACAAAGCAATGGGCTCAGTAAGTTCTGTATTATAGTTCTGGAATATGTTCTGCCCAGTCTTGGCTGCCTGAGTGCACAACCACCACCAGATGTTATCCAAGGAAGTTTAATATTAGATTTGAGTTTAGTAGCTGGGGTAGGTAGAAAATGTTTACTTTTCCTCTTCTTCTTTGTCTTCTTTTCCCTTTACAAAAGTCAGAGGTCTTCTTACAACCAGAAAGTGTGGCTCATTCAGACCAGTAAAGCTGCACAGGAAGGAGCAGAAGCACTGATCACAACACAAATTATGGCCTTCGCCGATCCTTTGTGTATTGCTGATTTAACATCTCATCGGCTATCGCAATCCCACTGTCTCCCCACATTTACATTGTCCAGTAACGGTTATCCTTACATTTTACTGAAGATCAAAACTGATTTTAGAGAACAAAGGTGTAGTGGCATCATCAGTGACTTGACAATTGTCTGCGATACGCCTGGAATGTATGGTGTCAAAACTGTCATTCAAACTGTAATGAGTACCTGAAAAGGAGGTCCCAAGTAAACTCTGGAGCAGATGTGTGCAATGATGTGAAATGTACTGCATTGGTGTCACTTGAATTAATTTAAAAGATTTGTCTGCTACTCATGGCAACCTTTTCCCCCCCACCATGTGCAAGGCTGTGATACCAGAGACCGGGGTTAGCATACTGAGTGTGTGGTAAACAAAATCCTTTACCAACCAAAGTCTTCGACATACAATCCCTCTGGCCTGAACCACTGGTAAATTGATTGCTCCTTCAATCTTCCATACTACATACCTTTTTTTATAAGTCTTTTACAAAAACAACACTGTACAATATAAGAGGGGAAAGCAACACCCTCATCAGTCAAAGGTAAAAACCAAGGTGGATGCGTCCATTCCAGAAGGACTCTCACTCTCCATTTCCAAGTAGCCACTGTCAAGGTGCCTCAAGCAAGGAACCAAATCACCCCACTGCAAGAAGAAGATGATTGTGGTTACACCGGGTGGCTATCAGGTGACAAGCAGGATGTGGCTAAAAGCATTCAGGCTCACTAATAGTTTTCTTGAACAAAGGTTACAAAAATGTTAATACCATGACAAAATTATATGCATACCAGCGAGGTGATGAATAGTATCCCCATCGGCAATGAAATTTAATGATCAGAGGCAGGAAAAATCAAAAGCAGAGAGGAAACCACCCCTATGCTGCCTACGGCCCCTTGGCAAATAACACGTGTGTCTACAAACCAATCTTATTTCCTCATTGCAGCGTTTCCCCAGGAGCCAAAATGAGGTCTCATTTTCATTTTGCCATTGAAAAAAATAAAATAAAATAGACGAGATACAATTCATTCGCTTCACCTACTTCCAAGGGGAATAGAAAATGGAAAGAGGTCAAAACTCCAGCAACCCTTGAAGTATGAAGAACAACTTTGTCAGGCCAACGCTTTTCAGCTTGTGGCCCTGATGAAGGATGACCACAAGCCGAAATACGTTGGTCAGACTATAAAGTTGTTCTTTACACTTCAAGTGATTTTTGACCTCTTCATAATATTCAAAGACAAATGCTTTAATTCTAAAAATTATAGTTAATTTATATTGAAAATGAAGTGCAACAGTCATGTGACCTCGTCATTGTGTGGATTAGTTCTCGGATGCGAATCCAAAAGGAAAGAAAAACACTAACAACAAAGTTACTCCATAAAGGCATGAATCTGTCAAAACTCCGAAATCCAAAATTGAATTTTGATGATAAAATTATTAATATTTACAGATCTTCTGAATCCACTAATGAACAAGATTAGACACTTTACCAGTATTGTGTGAGTAACAGAAAGTGAATCAAAGCTTTTCCTGAGGAACAATTTGAGAGAGTGGAGGCCACATATAGAGCAGTCGTCTCAGGGACATGGTCAGCACTTATGTTCTTTCCCTGATGATTTAACAGCCTTGAAAGAGCTTTTGTGTTTGGAGAGCAACATGTTTGGTGGCTGTGTGTGACAGAGGGAGGGCCACTGAGTTGTCCTTCATAGCAAATTAGTTTAACAACCTGGGAAATAATTCCAGCAGATCATTGATATTGTTACCACGCTGTAGGGGAATCAATGTTACAATCATAAGCACGATGTTTCCTGTGAAACATTTAATCTCCTTGGTGAATTTATTATCTGTTATCTATTAAACGCTGAATTTATCTCTGTCCAAGAGACTATTAAAAAACATTAATGAGCCTCACTGCTGCATGTTTTTCTATTAAAATGAACATGAGCACTGTAGTTTATTTCGAGTCAATCCCACATACATCGTCCTGCTACACTCACTATTGTACCAAATGCATGGCTGGAAATAATGTCCAGTAAATACATTTTTTATTCCTGTTTGAGTAACGTTTGCAAAAACCTACTGTAGCCTACCCAGCAGTTTTAGCCTCTTTTTTAAAAATCAAGTATATATTTGTGGCCCGATTTTAAAGATTCAGTTGGAACCAATGGGCATTGTTGGTTTTGGTCTTTTCATGGGATTTGTTGAAAATAACAAAAATACAGAATATCGCCAGACTCCTCCTTTAACAGTGAGCTTTCCTCTGCTTTAGTCTGTTCCTCTAGGGTTAAAAATACTCTCCCTATCTAGGTGTACCTTTTGCATTGTCTTTACCACCCATCCCCGAATAATGTAGCTTGCATTTAATCTTCCTAAGACATATTAATGGCTAACACCAGAAGGCTGAAAACATATATGGTAATAAAAAGTAGCTTTATCCAGTGTGTATCCTGTAACAATGTTCAGCGGGGCTTTATTATCCCCAAAGGGCTGCAATTAGAGCTGTACTGCTGAATCTGGTCAAATACAATGAAAGACTGCCAATGTATAACCTACAAATCAGCATAATGTAGCATTAATTAGACTCACAGTGATTACATTAAAAGTCAGGAAAGCGGGCTTTGCCAGGGAGTACAGTGAAATTGGAGTCACAAAGCTGAGACTTTTTGAAACGAGGATCCTTCCACATGAAGTTAGCTTCAGTCTGTGAATGATATGCCAAATAATGTGAGAGCTATCTTGTCTCAGAGAACTGCATGCATCAGCGTTGTCCTTGCACTCCTCAGGGCAAAGCCATTGACGGATCGGTCAAAATGATGGTATAAAATGGAGGTAAATTGAGTGTAATGCAAGACGCTCTCTCCTTTTTATGGCTGTAACTTGATATATTTTCTTACATTCAATTCATTTAGGGTCTTTTTCCATTTATTTTTGGTTCGTGGATGTGTTTCTTATTTCAGGCGCCTGGCCTGTTCATTTAAAGAGATGTCATCATTTTAAATTAAAATGTCTATAATGCTCCATAAAAAAAAGATAAGATGAAGCTTTATTGATCGCCATGGGGAAATGAGGTCGTTGCATCTGTAAAGTAATGGGATTTACCGTGGGGGTAAAGTTGAGTTAAAAGGTTACAAATTGAATCTAAAACAAGCAACAAAACAGTAAAACTAATGAAAGCAAGACAATTAAGAAATTTAGTGGACTATAAATGGTCACAATTTTGATACCTAGATATGATGTATTGGAAGGTACTTGCAGACAATATACAACATACAGACACCGTACAGATTACTGGGATAATAAAACAAAGGTTTTCTCAGCCAAATTATATGAATCAAAACTTGAAAACTAGCAAGAGAATTTAGAGTTCAATGCATCAAATAATACAGTAAATCCTTTGGAACAATCTTTTGTATAGGAAATCCCTTTGTAACAGCTGCTGTATAATATTAGGAGGCTCAGTTTACCTCACACAGAGTATCCCCTATGGGAAACCCTGTTGTCTAGAGCCCTATGGATTGCATCAGCCTTAGATCGTATTGAGGCACCGATCATTCTGCCTCGAGGCATTTGCATCCTTTCATCAATACACTACTAATGCATGCAGTGGCTGTGCCTACAAGGCTCCATTTGGCAGCAGAGAAACACAAGGCAGGGGCCGTGCTGGAAGCCGCAGCGAGCTGAGGCACTCACTAACTACACGTACTAAACATATGCAACTTCATAGGTCAGCTCCAGTGTGTGATTATAGTTGCAGGGCACCCCGCCTCTCCTAGCCTCCGTGGTCCTCTCATCTTTACACACAGAGGTTCAGCTTTCGAGTACTTGTTGAGGGTGTTGGTGAGCCCCATGCCAGCTGAATTTGAATTTAAAAGCTTCTTTGTTGAACTCTTCAGCTTCCAAATGTATTCAGAAAACAAGTGCAAGTGTTACGATATGAGGCCGTCATCGGAGACTGCAACCAGTAATGAAGAGAAACAGAAACCAGACACAAAAGCAAGAAGAGATTAAACAAGACCTCATGCTACATGATTATTGTAACCTGCACATGGCTGCACTTTTTTTGCATTATGAAGTTGAAATGACATTTTGCAATTTAATCCGGAAAATGCAATGTCATAAAATTAACAAAGGGTCACAAAGTCGCTGCAGAAGGTGTACCCGGATGGTCTAACAGATGATAATAAAAACTAAAAGATTTGTGTTAGAAATTTCAACACATTGCACAGTGCAGGCCTTTTTAAATCAGTCTGTATTTAACTGCATTGCCACACAACCACAATGCGACAGTGACAAATATGTTCATTGTGATGGATTATAGAAGTCAAACAAGTTTCCAGAATCCTTTCATATCATATGGAAATGGCTGGAAACCAATGGTTGCCTGGAACAGCAGGAAGTATACAGACGGAAATCCTAGACTGTAGGGCATGCATTTTCATTTGTAGTTAAGGAGCTAAACACCTGCAACCGCACTGGTGTGTCAAATGACAAACCATATATCATAACGTAAATCTGAAATTGATGTGCTTATTAAAGGCTTGTAAAAGCTTTCATGAGAAGATTGAAGAAAAAGCGAGAGGGTAGAGAGTTGGACATTCAAAGTGTCATGCATTACTTTTGAAGTCTAAGTTCACTGAAAACCATATACTGCTGCAAAGGCTCAAATCACTAATCAGGAGGTTCACTGTTTCCACAATTTAGCGCAGACGTTGACTTCAGCCTTGCACAGCACACACTAGCTCTCAGGATCAAAACAAGGAAGGTGGAAGAAATAAAGAAAAAGTGTGGGTGATGGTGTTTTGTATCTCTTCAAAGACTTCTTAAAACATGTATCATCTCTTAGCCCGTAATACTTCCTGTCAAAACTCAGCTTTTGACTAATTGGTTGGTAAATATTTGATGTCAAACAGCTGTGTTGGTTTCTAGTCTGCTCATCAGGAAGAGTGACATAACTAAATGATAGATTGTTAGCAAGTCTTTAATTAGAAGACCCCCACATTATATCTTGCCTCAGTTGTTGCTTCATCCAAACAGCCTCCACTGCACCAGATAAGGGCGACTGATAATATAAATTATAGATGACTTTATGAGTGCATATAAAGGATCAATGATGAAATGTTCCATTTCCCAGTGATGGTGTCACACTGGTTATATATTCGTCCTTTTTAATCTGCAAGTTATGCCTCATTAAAGCTGCACTATGAATTGAATGTGGAAACACACCGCTCTTATCAGCCTAAATTACAAAGTGAGACTTTAACAGAGAAAACATTCCTCTTCCGCTAATTGAGACCCTGTAGATTCACCAAATTACGTCCTTGTGTCAGACATTTCTTGTCCACAGGAAGTGATTGATTGAAACTTGAAGGCAGATTTCGAACCGTCTCCTAAACCCCACACGGGGATCGAGGAAGTTGGAATCACCAGTCTTAGATCGTTAACCCTTCACTTCCTTTTGTGTCAAGCATCGCAGAGCAGTCAGGGCTGAGTTTGCATGAAGGCTTCAGAACATTTGGAATATCTTCAAGTGCCTCTTCTAGATAGTCGTTAATTTCAACAATGTTTCCCAAAATCACTTTTCCCATGAGAAGAAGAGGCTAGTGGTGGTTTTCAAACATACCAACCAGTTCTACATGTACATATGGTGCCCTGCACATGCGTATGGTCCCCTACACGAGGAAGCAAAACATGAAATGCCAATTAGTTGTAAAGGTCAAACAACGTTTGTGGATAAATAAGGGTTAGAATATTAATAAGGGATTTCCAAAAAGTGAACAACAGATAGCATTTATAAATTCTACAGATTAAATACAGGTTGTCTTAAAGAAATACAGGGCTTTTGATTGATTACAAATCCACCTGAGTAATTACAAGATCAGTTAAGTTGAAGGAAGAGGAGTGTGATTTCCTTTGGCAGACATACTTAAAGTCACAGTGAAAGGGAGGTTCGAGCGTCTTTAGCTTCAGTATTGTGACAAACAACAAAGTCTTTGCTAACTGACATCCAAACACACCTCCTACAATGACATTGCTCTGCTAAGTAGTTCAACCTACGAGCTAGTGGTCAAGTGTGATTTGATATGAATGGAAGGGTTATGTAGTTGCCCAAATGATTGGATTAATGTATGTATACACCCCCAAGTTCAAGTCAAATCATCAAACATATTGTAACATTATACCAGAAGAGAAAAGAGGGTATTTGCTATAAAATACTTTTTTTGTTTTTTTGTTGTTTTTTTTTTTTTTTACATAATTTTAACATATAACAACTGAACAATGTGAACAGGATGATGATTCTCATGTGAATTGGGAACAATTGTAGAACATTTTTGAACCCTTTCCTCCTGCTGCCATGTGGGGTCACCAACCTGCAAAGTTTCCTTACGCTGTTTGAGGATCCATGTCCGAGAGATGCAGCTTTGACTTCATCAGCGAATGACTGAAAGAATGATAGGCTGCATCTGACTTTTATTTTTGTGGGTTTGGCAGCTCTGTGGCCTTGTTTATTTGTCTTGTCAAATCTGTATACATACATAGACTGAAAAGACCAATTGGAGACAAGTTTAGTTGTATTAAAACTAATACAGCTCCTGGTTGATTCATTGCTCACCCATCAATGTGATAAATGAGAAAAAACATTTGAGGAAAACACTTTAAACAACCTTCAGGTTTTGCTTCTCTGCATTGCATCTACATTGTAAATGCTGCTGGTGGACATTTCACGATGGGACGGCCATGGCGCCAGGCGGCACACCTGCTGCAGCTGTGGACAACGGCCGTAACGGGCCTTTGTATCTGCGTTTCTGCTTCATTGGATGTCAGCTGCAAATGATTTGATTACTGACATGCTCATTCACCGCTTAGATCCAATTAATCTGGCGCAAATGTGTTATACGTGTGTGCACGCGTCAAGGGAATATATAATGTCCAGAAGCCTGTAGAACGACTGATTTACTCTACTCTAAATCACTAAAGTGATCTGATTTCATCCAAACACATGGACTGGGCAAACCTTCCCCAGTGTGACTGAAACTTGAATGTAATTTCCCTATGCATATGAAAAGTGATGAAATGTAAAGCCACACACAGTTTGACCGTGTTTGAGATAATCCAGCTGCAGGCCATTTGTAAAGGTAATCCAGGTCTGACTGAGATGGAAATAGACGTTCCTCAGAGAGTGGCAAAAATAGGACTAACTCCACCAGTGTTTCAAGTGCTAATACAGCCTTCATCCCCAGGCTAACGTGCCTTTTCATCTGCACTTTGTGTTGCATTCATAGCTAATTGAATGATAATGTGAACCATTTTAGATTTTGGGTCTTTATTTGCATACTCGTCTCAGCAAAAGCGGAATGTGAATAAAGAATGCTGGAATTAAAAGTTGACAAGAAAAAGTGCAATAACTGTGTTTGTTAAGTGTAATCTCACACTGTAATGTAGTGTGATATAGCGTCAAAAGTATTTTGCTGGGTGAATTGGAAGGTATTATTTCACCATTCCAAATGTATTAGCAGTATACTGATGCTTAAAGCAGAGTAAAAGAAGGGGGGGGGGATGAAGGGTAAGATAAAGATCGATAGGGAAACCCTTGGCGCTGGAACGTTAGTAATGCTGTAAGGATGCTCCATCTCTCTAAGCCCTCTCAACAATTTTTCCTGACCTTTTGCTTGAAGAGACATTTATGCACTTCTCTTTCTCAAGATCAAATGTCTGCCCTTCTCATGACATCCTCTCTCTATATATTTCCCCCCGACTTGGCAGCCGGCTTTTATGTTTGACAGTTTTTGTGTGGGCAGCGAGACATACAGTTAAGTGTTTCATTTAACTGTGGAACAAGCCTTTGTAGCCTCAGTTTACTGAATGCTTTTGAGGAGATTAAACAGCAGCACAACAGATACTTCCAGATGCTTCTAAATTTGAAAGCCTAGCATATGCAGCATAACTGGTTGAAGGAATGGAGAAAATGGTTGTATTTAAGTGGATTATTTGAGTTGAAAGTCTGTCTGGTTGCACAACTATAAACATACATTATCCCATGAATATGTGCTTGCCAGGCTCTTTTTCCAGAAATTTTGCTCCATAGATTTGAGCCCCACCGGTATTAGGGCCTAGGTCTGGGTTCAGACCCACAGAATTTAGTTTCAGTACAAGTTAACCTGAAGTTTTACAAGTTTTAACCTCCCGTTTTTTTTCTTCTTTTTTGTTGTGGATGTGCTTCAAAGTTAATCCAGTTCTAAAACACAAAAAAACTCCAATAAGTGGATTGATGATTAAATTCTCCACTGGGATAACTCAGCAGTATTGTGTTTGGACTCACTATTCTTATCTAAAGCGTCTGTCTTTGCAGACTGTTTTTGGCATAACAGTAGAGCACCAGCCTCAGCCTCAAAGTGGCCCGATACTTTCATTAATTGACATCAGACAAAGTAATCGGATGAATACAAAGTGCCCTTAGACTCACACTCATTCCCCTGCCACACACACACACACACACACACACACACACACACACAGAGCAGATGTTTCACGTAATGGGAGCACAACAGGAAGAGAATTCAATTCAATTTGGCCCGAGGTCTAATAGGACATCAAGTGGAAGAGGAAGGCGATAGGGTTTCACACTGGAAGCCCATCTGTGTCCATGCTCCCATTCAAACCCACCTACCCAGTGATGCTGTCAGACTGAAATGAGACAAGAGCACCCTGATGCATCGTCGGCTCTAATCACCTTCTCAAATGACACCATAAGGCCTCGGGGGGGTTGAGAGGAAGGGGCAAGGATTTGTTTTGTTTGATGGCATTCAATGCACGTGTTGTCATTGCACAGTTTCGTTGCATTTTAAAAGGATTAGGAGACTCCTGGGCAGTAGCCGGGTGACCTTCAGGCATAACATGAAAATATCTGTCGTTGTTGGTTCACAGCCCCCAGGAGGCTGACAGAGGCAAAAGACCAGCGTGCTTTTGGCGCAATATTCTCAGCATACTTCTGCAATTTACTTTATTCAGGCAACATCCACAGTCTTCAGTTAACTCCGACCGACCTGTTCCACTAATGGATGACGGACTACACCCTCTCTATGGACATTTTTCCATTCCATGCAACATGCAAAGAAATGATTTACTCTGAGATCATGTGGGTCTGTTGGAATGCTCAATGTGTATGCTAACATGAACCCATACCGTAGTATATAAATAATCCTAGGTAAGGATGGGACAATAAGTGACAAATCATATTTCTTTGAGAGTTATATTTTTGTTACTGTCATTATTAATAAAACAGACAATGAACACTGCGCATTTGTGGACTACAGGAACATGCTGTTTAATACACTTCATGGTCGAAGATGGGGGAAATCAATGTTTTTCCAGCAGATGAAAGGAAAATGGTCCAAAGTATGTCAGTACTTCATTTAGTTTTGAAAAAAGGTGCATGTGGAAATAATCATTTATCTGTAATAATAAATTAATATAATTTGTCAAAAGCGTTACTATCAACTCTTTTAAAACATTTGAAAATGGTCAAAATAGTCACAGCCAAAGTCAGCAACACCACAAACACATCCAAATCCAAATCTATTTTCTGTGTATTTTACCAATTTCCTAGGGTAATTGCCTCACACTGCTAAAATGCTACCCCTACTTCACTTACTCTCTGCTCCTGCTGCACCCTGTTTGAGTTGATCCAACAGCTAGATTATATTGCACACACTGATGATACAAACAGAGCCATAGTGTGTTGTTATTGGCTTGTACACGCTCAAATAATGCCAGCAAGCTGTTTGGAGTCCCATCTTTACCTTAAGTTCTCTGATGTGGCCCTACAGCCTCCCCGTGTTTAAAGGAACAGATGCCGGAGAGAGAAGCAGTCAACAGTACCAAGTCAGAAGCAAACTGCTTTAAAAGCCAAATTACCATTTAAAAACAGCAGCAAGCTGGAAACCATTTTGTTTTGGGCTGTTTGGCCAGCAGCAGGTGCTTTCGGAGCACATGGAGACACATTTCTTTGAGAGGTTTGCTCAAGGAGACCTCGACAGTAGTTTCCGAGGCAGGGGAGAATGTTATACATTCAGTTTTAAAAGTCCCAGCAGGTCTGGGGGATTCAAGGTTCCTCCGAGCTCTAGGCTACTGCTGCCTCAAGACACAGTGAGATAGATCGAGCAAAGTGGTCTGTAATGCTGTTCCAAAATCTACTTACTTGTTGAACAGAGCAATAAAATCATATAGCGCTTTAAACGATCGAGGGGAAAAAGACACCTCTTTGATATTGGCAGCCATACTAGGTATATATCCTTATATATGAGACCCATATTCTATCCTTTCCTGAGGCAGGGATTGGTAGTAGAGTCTCACGACTTTGTAATGTTGTCACGTGACTGGTAAAATATATACAGTAACGGTGGGAGATTTGAATGGTGGCTCTGCGTTTGGACCCTGGAGAACGAAGCAGATGGCGCTCTGGTAGAGGAGCCCTTGAGGAAGTTTGTGGATTGCTGCGCACATTTGTCGCTTTTAATGTTGATCAATGCAAGAGCAGCTCTTCTTTTACGAACACGCACACCAACGCATACGCACATTCCTGCGAGGTAGAGAGCTTTTGGTCGATAAAGACTGGATAGCCTCTAAGTAGATTCTCTCATCAGTTCCTCCAGCCTTCTCTATGGCTATGACTGCTCATTTGTAAGTGTGGGCTGTTTCCCTGGCTGTGGATCTTTTGTTGCCCCCACTGTTTGCCATTCAGTTTATTGGGCCCACACACACACACACACACACACATCCACGGATCCCACTCTCTTTTATTATGGGAATTCCAGGCACAAGTGAGTGAGGCAGGGAGGCAGTCCAGATACCCCTCCCCCCCCCACCCCACCCCGGCCGGTATCCCCTCATTCTCATGGATTTCTCATGGGGCTAAAGCAGACAAAATGGGGAGGGAGGGGGAGGGGGAGGGGGAGGAGGAGGAGGAGGAGAAGGGAAGGAGAGCCAGGCTAATTCATCAATAATCTTTACCTAATCCCTCCCTCTCCCCTTCTCCTTCTCACTCTCTTACACTCTCTCTCTCTGCCTGGAGGCATTCAAGCAATACATCCATCCCCCGCCCCACCTCGCACGCACACACACACACACACACAAACCCTGCCCTTACACACACAGTAAGAGTCTGCCTGAACAAGTCCAAAGGGAGAGGATGAATCGAGCTGGAGAGTGTTATTTCTTTCGCTTCCATGTGTGTGACGGTGTGCGTGTGCGGTGTAAGTCGAGTCCTCTGAGGGCTGTGTGTCTTAGCTCTGACCGGGAGCTAAAATGGTGATTATAGACTAGAGACTAGGTGTGGCAAGATGGGGCGGCGTCAAAGGCTTTGTCTGTAGTTCCCGTACAGCCCACCAACCGGGAGGAGGCTCTGCCTGTCTATCAGAGTCTGTCCTGGAGCCATGCACAGTCTGGGATTGAAAGAGCTGCTGCGTGGGGCTGAACCACTCTTAAACCAGGACCTAAGCCACGGAGAATTAGACAAGCACAAGTTCAAGAAGCTCGGTGGAACCTTTGTAGCCAGCAACAAGGACGTGGCCAAGTCAAGAGCTGCTGGAGCACATTGCTTTTCACTCGTTTATTCTTCTTTTGCAACTCATGACTGATTTTCTAAAGAGAAGCTAAAAAACACAGCAAACTTCTGTGGAATGCCCACTGAGTAACACAAGCTTTTGAAGAGGCTTTCCTTTCAAAAAGATCCTCTTGATTTTTTTCAGATTTAAAAGATGCGATTTCAATGATAAAACCATTTGGAATATGGGACTTTTAATCTTTGATTTGGACCACGGGGACAGGCAACTATGTTTTTGTGCTCAGCTCTGGGTAATTTTGATAAGTATGTCACATTTATTTGTTCCGTTTGTTCTACGATGAATTTGCCCTGCTTTGATTTCACTGTAGTAACTTAGGTGTTAAGCTATGCTGACTTGTTTTTCTCAACAAGTGCAGTGCATTGGATAACAATGTATACACTATTAAATACAAAAACAGGTTTTTTGTTTTGTTCTGGAAATTAGGGTTACCTCATGTCACTTGCGAGTTTGTGTCTGTATACATTTTTTACAAAGATTTGACAGACATTTGTGTCTTCCAGTTCAACTGTTGAATAGCCAAACACTGATTGAATGTGTTGTTACGTCCCAGATAAAGATCACGTGCCATGCACCTTGACAATGTGAACGACATGTTTCATTGGATTGCCTGGATGCTTGACATGTATTGTCCAGTTACCATCTGATTAGTGTGCGTTGACCTTTTTCCTCTCTCTACGGCTGACTGAGCAGGGCAGACCTCTGTGACTTCCTGCTTATAGCTCATTCATTGTTTCAGTTCACTGACCCCTCCTCTTTGTCTCTCTTTCTTCCTCACCAATTTTAACTCTTACTTTCTTAACTTTACTCTTAACTAAAAAAGAGAAATTGCATTTAAAGGTTTAACCGCTCTCTTGTCCTTCCTCTCTTCACAGCTCTTGCAGGGAAAATCTCTCCAACCAGCTCAGATGCCCTCCTCAGTTCCCCAGCAGTGACAGCCAGTCCTTCGCCACCCAATGTGTACCTCCCCGCCAACTTCAAAATGTTCAATGCACAACTGGCTTTCTTTTTGCGGGAGGCTCGGATCACAGGACAACCAGTTGGTGGCAACAGTAAGAGCAGCAGTAGCCCCAGCACTGGACACCCGCTGCAGCGCTCTGAGAGTTTTGTGGTTTTCCAGACAAAAGACCTCCCTGCCATCAACATAAGCTTTGGGCCTTTTGCCCGGGACCAGGCCCTGTCCAAGGAGTTGCTCCAGCCAGCTAGTCCACTGGATATTCCTGGCCAGCTGACGGTCAACTGGAAGGTGCGGGCCTTCATTGTCCAGGCGCGGGTCTTCTCCAACAACCCCACAGTCCAGGTGTTTTTCTACATCGCTGGCCGCGACTGGGATGACTTCAAGGCTCAGGACAAGCTGCCCTGCGTCCGTCTGCACGCCTTCCGGGATGTCCGTGAAATTAAAACCTCCTGCCGCATGAAAGGCAACCTGGCGCAGTGCTTGGCCCAGCTGGAGCTGCCTCCGTCCTGGTTTAACACCAATGTAGCCCCACTGGGCCGGAGGAAAGGCTCCAGTGACGGGCTCCTGGATGGGCTAACCAGTGAGACCCTCCAGGCTGAGCTCTACTACACGCTCCATGGGCCTAATCTGGAGGGTGAGTGCATTGAGGGCTCAGGTCACAGGGGTGGTGGTGTTTCCAGGGGAGAACCTCTGTCACAGCACCCCCTACTGCGCATCGGGAGCATCAGCCTGTACCAGGCCAGTCAAGAGCAGCTGCTGGTGGACAAGCAGTTAGACAAGAACATGTTCCTCCGGCTGCCTGAGAAGCCCCTGAAGCCTGGAGAAACCCTCAAAATCTTCCTCTACTTGATGCCCAACTCCACTGTTGAACAGTTCACCCTCAAGTAAGTTTCCTTGAAAATGTATACTGTACTGACGACATACTCTGTGTGTCCTGAGCGCTTCCAAATTCATTCTGTTTCCATCCCGAATGTCACATTTAATGTGTTTATAATTCACACATTTACCCTTTGGAAGATGGGATGTTCAAGCTGTTTACATGCACAGCAGAAGCTCATTCTGTGAATTTTCCTGTTGCCATGCAGTCATGTACACAAGAGGTATTGATGAATAGATTATTTGCCTGCTTCCTGGGAGACCACTGCCAACATTAGTAATTTCCCTCCTGTCATAAACTGCAGTCTTATATCTCCCTTTATAATTATGCTCACATAGAATTGTCTACAATTTGTCCAAGGTTTAGGTTTAAGGCAGCAGGACTGCATGTAGACAAAGCTATGCAGTGTGAATGCTGCCTCTTGTGAAGTCCCCAGTGGACACGCTTATAAGAAATATAGGATTCAAATGTCCAAATAGCCCTCCATTTGGAACAATTATCACATCACTGGATGTCTTCATTACTGTCCTGATAATCAGCCTCATTCAAGCAGAATAATTAGATAGGTTAAGGTTTTACATAACCGCACAATTAATTGCAGCATTTTATGATCGCATAAGATCATGGCGTGCATGCAAGTGTGGCCAACGTTATGTAATTCCACTCCACAGAATATCCTGTCTGGGGCTTTCCAGCACATGAGTTGCAATGCCATTTATGTTCATTTTAGGCCTAAAGAGCCAAATGAGCATAATCACATATTTCATCCTTCTCATTAATTTTTCCTTCACTGAGCCAAGTGATGTGCCAGCAGTAATTAAATTCAGGTAAGATAAAGAGGAGAAGACAGGGTTAAAGTGTAGCCGCGCTGTACGGTTCACCTTTTGAAGTGGTGACTTAACATCCAGAGATTTCATTTTTTCTCTCAGGACAGGATTGTATGAATAATTTGCAATGAACTGCTGCTCAAAGCAATTTGTGTTTTCAAAGCACAAGGCCTGCGCTGTTTGACAAGGTAATGGTGGTGGATCACATATTGAAATGCCTCGCTACAGCACACGGTGGTACTTCACACTCATGCAGTATTACTATAGAAGATGCACAAACGGAATCCACAATTTGGGCAACAATATTATCATTATTTACGATTATTTTTTATCATATTTTCCTACAGATGTTTATCTACATTTTCAACTGAAAAAAATTCACTGAAATCAATCAACTCTATTTTCTAACATTCAGTTCTATAATAGCATCTAACAATAACCGTAATTGACTATGAAATAGCATTTATTAGCATTTTATTTATTACATTTTCTTCAGTAGAGCAGGAATAAAATGAATTATTGAACTTAAATATATGCAATATTCTCATATTGCCACTGCATTCAGAAAGTCTTCATATAAATGTCAAAAGCCCCAAATGTTAAATGTCAGACTAAAATATTGGAACTTTATCCAGGTACAAACTGTACATCCAGGAACAATCAGAATCTTCTTAAGTCTAGTTGATATTGAACCAGGCATGACATACATTGAGTCTGATTTGCTGCCATGTTTGCTTTTTAATTCATATATTGTACACTGTATGATGGAGTCCAGGGCCCCAGGGCAAAAATGAGCTGTGGGCCCCCATTGGCCCCCTCATTACTCCCATTCTCACCACCTATCACTATCATCACCTTTTAAGTTGATATGGCGAACTCTCTTTTAGCTCTCTGTTTGGTCTCTGCCAACTCCTGAAGGAAATATGTGGCTCTTTAGCTGCCAAATGTTCCACACTGTTCACCAGCTAGTTGCTAACTGTGTTTCTCTGCCTTTTGGTTCAGAGATTTTTTTTTTTCCCTCTGAAAACAGCTGCCTGCTGCAGCCAAAAACAACGCTATGCGAGCGGTGAGAATGAACCAAAACAGTAAAGTTACGTACGGGCAGCACAGTTAAGCAATGAGCTGAAACTCGCCATAAAGCCAGGCGCAGAGTCTGCCGGCAATGTTCTGTAGGTTCATCAAATTATAGCTGCTTTAAGTGCTTATCAGGTGTGCTGGAATACTACCTGCCCTTGGTTTGCAGTGTGTTAGTTAGCATTTTAGAAAAATGCTCAGTGTATGCATAATAAAAAAATGAACAAATTGGTTTTTAAAAGTTTTTGTCCTGGGCCCATACATGACAGGACATAATATTTACTAATTCATATGTCAATAAAGTATCTAATAAACAGACAACCAGTAGGTGCTATTAATTTGCTAGCTGTAGTATTATTAGTTTTTTAGGCACACTCCCTCGCTCCTTCTGCGACGTCATCAGTGACCTTTCCTATTTTCTCAGAGCATCAATATTCATTTTTATCTTCTCTGACATTAGAACTGTGTCTCAGAAGGACCATAATGGCTGTTGCAGTAAATAATATTTGCCAGTGTTAAATTTCTGAGTTTGACCCTGCCTATGGAGATAGAGCTGAGGGAGCATGAGGCTCAGCTTGGCTCTCCGCTCTCTGCACTTCTTTCCTCTCCTCGGCTGTCAACACAATATTCAGGGTTAAAGAATAAATGATTGTTTGGACTTGACGAGGCTTGAAGAAAGTACGTTTTCCTCTGCTCGTAGGCGTGAAGGCAGCAAGAAGAAGAGAAATGTGAGGAACCCAATATTACCGACTAACTCAGGAACGATGATGAAACACACTGTAAATATGATGGTTGTAACCTTAACTGAGTCGCTTATAGACTTAAATCAAGAGATTTGTGGGGTAGTAATTAAGCCTCAATAACTCATTAAGCTCCAAGAGAAAACCAGTATAATTTGTCCCTGCAGAAATGGTTTAATAGTGATTCCCCTTCATTTCAGCGTGAAGGACTCCAAGGGTTATAAACCAAACAAATCAAAAACATGGTGGCACCTGCAATTTTAATCAAGATCATTCAGAAGTACATGTGCTGGGCTTTAAACACCTCAACAATGACACCGTTGATTGACATGACATCTCCAGCTGTAGCTTCCTGATACAGCAATAGTAAACTTTTAGTAATTATCCCCCATGGCCCATTGGTAAAACGTTGACAGCAGCTTCATAGCAGCTTATTGATGCGTTTGTGAATACAGATACTGTTGTATCTTTACATCAGTTTTACAGACTTGAACTCTGGCCACCGCAGTTTCCCTAAACAACATCCATTGAGCAGTGAAACAGTTTTTGTGTTTTGCTACCGTTCAACCCGAGTGTAAGAGCTCCACCTAATTAAACTTCGTGCAATATTTTCCTATCATATCCTTTGGCAAATTACAGTAGCTTGCAAAGAAACAGTGCAAAAACATTTAATCAAGAAGTACAATTCTGGACTTTCTCCTTCTGTGCTGAGTGGGATTGGATAAAAAGGGTGGTGAAACCTGCCCTGTGTCACCCTCCAAACATGGCCCTATACAGACAAAACACAACGTTTGATATGAAACCCTGATTAGGATTTTAAAAGTTTTAAAGTTAGTTTTAAAAATAGAATGGTTTACCGACCTTTTTTGGTACATGGCACTTTTGTGTAATTTCATGAATAATCCACAAAACGAAGCAGCCTTCTTGACCGTGGAGTGATGTGATTACATGTGAAACTGCACTCTGTGATTTGCAAATAGAAGACCTCCGAATGCATTCATCGGCCAATCAGATTCCAGAAGACAGTTACAGTATAATCAGACTCTTTATTTATTTTGAAAAAAAAAGAAGGAATAGCTTTTGAAAAGTTTAACTAAAGGCCACATTGTCCCATTTCTCATTAGTTGATGTCATTTTTGAAGGAGGATGTTTGATAAACTCGGTGTTACTAGCATGTTTTCATGGACTCAGCAGGGGCCAGAGGTAGCTGAAATCTGAAATTAATTTATGAATTAATGCTTCGGATTTGGTTTTTCTGTGTATATTTAGAGATATTCTCACATTCCTCTTTCTTGTAGCCAGACTAGAGTGCTAACCATTCATTATCAAAGTCCCAACCCCCAGGAATCCCAAGCATTTGTCTTCACGCTGTCAGAGCAACATTTACACTCCTTAAGACTCCCCCTCTGTAAAATGTATGATGAGCCAGTGTCAGTCACAATATTCTGTTCTCACAAAGTCCTCCATAACACAGAGTCCCCGCCTGACAGTGTTCTTCACTTTTACTGATGTACGCCTTCATCTGAAATCTAGATTACAAAATAGTTTCATTAAATCAGAGAAAAGAGTGGATGTGGGAATCTGTCAGTCAAGACTTGGTGTGACAGAGTTACAGCAAGGCTTTGTAGTACAAGGGGAAGGCTTTGTCATACCCCCTGCCTCTTGAAATATTTAGCTGACCATGTTAGCATCCTTACACCACTGCAATTCTTAGGCAGGCTGCCTCTCTGAACCCCTCGCAGGGATGGAAATGAGCAGTGATAAAACAGGAGAGTTAAAAAAGATACGGGACAGGGTGAACAAAGCCCAGCTTGAGCCTCCTGAGTGACTCGACTCAATAGGGTGTGAATTGAATAGTTCTGGAAGCCAACTGTCGAGTCGTCCCGGCGCATCAAGGAGGATGATTAATGATGCAATAAGGAGCGTCTTTAAAGATGAATCAGAAGGCCTCCTCTGACTCTCCCTTTGCCTCTATCGTTCCTTCCAATTTTCCTCCTTTTCTGTCGGCCGGCTTTGAAGATCTTTGTTATTGCAGATGATGGCATGCCAGGCAGGCAGGGGGCAAAGCCTGGCCACTTGTGGAATCGTGGGCTGCGGCCACAGCGGCGCTGTCAGAAACATGCGTTGTGTGTATGCCTGCCTGAGTACACGTCATGCAGTAGGATGGCGAGTAGTGGTGTGTTACAGAGTTACAATTTCAACAAAGAATGTCACAACATTGGATGCCCTAATTTAATGAAAAGTGATCTGATAAGTGCAGCTCTTAAACCAAACTACACTGACACCAAGGCCAACTGCAAAATACCTGGTAACAGGGTGCCACTTTAACGACATTACACATTTAGGTGGGGAACTAATGAAATTAGCCCACAGAGATTCATCACCCGACTCTCCAGCTCTATGAATCTTTTTAGCCGCTTTTAGCTCATTCGGGTTTTTCAGCTTAATTTCCACCTGCAATAGAGGGTTGTTGTTTTTTTTGGGGGGGGGGGGCTTAAACAAGAGTGAGTATTTGACTTACATTCACCAGGTGACCAGAAACATGACCCCAAATTAATGCCAATTTTGCCCTGTGTCTGCTGGATGTGTAAATAGCCAATTTGCTAACACGCCATATAAACATAAGGTGATAAGAGGTGTGTGGGGTTTCTTTTTTAGCTGCCCAGGTTTTTGCCATCAGGTTTTTAAAAATAAATAAATAATACAGTTTAATGAAACCATAAAATGACTACTGTGCTGATCAGAATTGATCAGAAGATGTTTATACCATTACAATTCCATATTCTAGTCTCAGATGGAAACATTGGGGCAGAAATAAAGAGAAATTAGTCAAATCTCAATACATTTTCCAAACATAAGCTTGCCTTCTTATTCTGCTGTCACTCTTGGCTCTTAGGATCTGTCACAGCTTCAAGGACACATCAACAACTTTTCCCACTAAATACAAAGCTTTGGTCAGTAAATTATATTAAAATGTTTATGCCTTTATATTATTATGTCATCACATAGCATCAGCCCCCCCGTTTGCTTTTACTAAAATCTGTCTCCAGATGTACTCGATACTGTGTAATAACTCAGTGCCTCCCCATGTACTGTCAAATGATTTCCATTTATCTGTCAACACACATACTGTGGGTACTTTTGTATTTCCACACAAGCACAAAGGTAAGCACTAACTATTACTATTGCTAAGGAAATGATAATCATTCCCACTGTACTAGAACTAACCTGGCTTCGCCAAAGAGCTGCATCTGGTAGGAAGCCAGAAACAGTTTCAATTTAGATTTTGGTGACTCATTGACATTTTCACTGAAGTAAACACAGCCCCATTGCAGTACACACGCAAGAAATATATTCATATTATCCTCATCTATGTGCATGGTGCAAGGCTCTTGGAAACAGCGCAGTACTCCAGAGCCCTGGGTACAGCATGCAGTATTCAAATGCCCTGGCTCCAAATAAAGGCTCGAGGAGAGAAAGCGCAGTGGAAGCCACGGAGAGTGACCCACATTCAGCAGTAGTGGCTTCATCCCCGGCAGCTAGATGGTTGCTTGCGCCTCGTAGGGAACACAACAACTTCCTGACCTCAGCCTCTGCTTCCTGCCAGCTCTGCGCTCTCGCTCCGCTCCGTGTGCTGCGTCTCATTGCCGCTGTCAGTGTCGGCTCGTCTTTTCCCGATGCTTTGATGGGAAATGTCAACACCTCTCGCCGCGGAGCGTGCGTGCATTCAGATCGTATGACTTTGGAAGTGATGCCTCTGCCGCGGGCCAACTTGTCACGACACATCGGGTGACATGGAGAACCGCTGTTTATCAGCATTCATCTCTGATAAAAGAGGAGGAGGTCAGGAGAGTCCTGCTCACCTCAAAGTGCTTCCACTTTCACGATGACAAAATAAAACGAATTCTCTCTATTAGGCCATATTGGACTGCGCCGCCACTACTACTTCCTCTACTGCTTCCTTCCTTCCTTTCTTTCTGTCTTTCTTTCCCAACTGTGAACAAGTTCTTTGAGGTCACGCAGCAGGGGGGAAAGTATTTACCATTGTGAACTTTTATGTGTGTGGATCTCCTCTTAAAGGCTCTTGGCACAAACCACAAAAGGGGGATATACTGTATGTGCCAAGATTTTAATGAAATGGGCTGTTTTGAGCTCGAGTGAGTATTTTAATGCTTAAAGAAAGTTGCATGTGTCAGCTCTCTACGCCAGGCAAAATGCAGATAGTTATGCAGGTTTATTCCAGTGCTTGGCTACTACTAAAAAAATTCAGCCCTTTTTCTAACCTTGAATGGGCAAGCTGAGTAACTTTGTTTAGGTAACTCTAGTTTATTTGCTTGAAAGATTCTTATTTTAGACCCATATCTTTTGAGGACCTCTTGGGATGCTCAGCAAGTCATGAAGTGTTGGTTTGGTTTTGAGACAAACAAACAGTGACCCCTGCACATCCAGTTAAGTTAGCCATTCTATCTAACTCAACTCAAACCCACAAAGTTCATCTGAGTCAAGTAAACAGCTGTAAACTCATTATGCATTTACAAATACTATATCTGCATATTCGTCCGTTTTGCGCCCTATGACTGCAGCCTGTTAATATTCACTTCTCTATATTCAGCCAGAAGAGCCTCAGTTTAATCAGTAGACATATCACATTCTCATCGGGCCACACAAATATGTGCACTATTACCATGACCAGGGGCTTATGCTTCAGCTCTTATTCACTAAAGCCTCTTCAACCCTGCTGGACCTGCCGGTGGGCAGGTAACATTAATAACAATATCACTGTTCTGAGCCGCAGAACTGTTTTAAATGCCAGTAAAGTTTCCACAGTCTCCAACGAAACCAAATATCAGGCGAAATAATAGAAAAATGGGCGTTAATGACATCTGGAATGTTAGAAAAGTGCTGCAGAAGATGGTTTAATCCCAACACTTTAAACACTTAATCAGACTTGAATGAACTCTTTCTGACAGCGTTAATTGTGCTGGACCTTTGTGATGTGCTCAGGCTGTGTAGGCAAATCATTTCACATAAATAAAATAAAAAAATCCCAGGTCATTGGATTTCAGAACAGTATGTTTGGAGAGAACGTCACACAGTTTCATCCGTATCGTCTATTCCCACAGCTAAGTATCAGTGTGCAGGCCTTTTGTAGTCTAAATGGCTTTTATTAATCCTTTTTAATTAATATAATGTAAAGAACTACGAAGTGCTGTTTATTCCAGCTCTCTGCTCAGTGATTTTGCACCGGTTTGGTTTTGAAACACTTTCATTTATAGTTAATCTACGGATTGGCCACGAAAGCTCTGCCTCTGCAGAAATATATCGCATTATTTTGTCCTTTTGATTGCATCGGTCTAATGTATGCTGTTATTTTAGAGCTGCTGTGTGTTCGTGTCAATGATTGGTGACATGTTGCAAATCTTCATTTCACAATCATTTCACTACTTTGCTTTACCCTGAGGGTACCCTGTCAGGGTTTTCTATATAAACTTTCTTATTGATTTTTTTGGCTCATATAGGTCTCATGCTTTGGGAAGTCAGTTAATCAAATATCTGACAGATGGATAAACGCAAATAGACCTGAGGATTTTCTGTGCTTTTCCACTTTTTCCAAAGCATATGTGAATATTGCCAGATCCTCCTGCAGACTGCGTTAGTACATAGAGGGAGCCTGAGAGACAAATTGACAAAAGCTCAGAGCTCCTCGTTTTCTTGGTCGGCAAGGTAATCAAACAAGCGGTCCGCAGGTATGAAAAGGGTGTTTTTCATTTGACTACACAGGCCTATGTTAACGGTTTTATCTTTGTAAATTCATTTTCCTGTGCTCTAAATGAAACTGCAAATCTTTCAGTCACCAAATGTGTTTGTTCTCTCTCCAAACACATTTCTTTGTGTTCATCTGGACAGGTTTATGTTCCGTCTTAGCCTCCCCGAAAATGTGTTAGGTTGTGCTGTCGCTCAAGTTGTGAAATATTGTGATGTCTCTCCAGGAATGTAGACGGAAGGATTGCTTTATTTGCTGGTCCTTTCTGGAGTCTCACAACGTACTGTATTGATGTCTGTAGTTTAGTATAATTAGTTTTTGACATCTTTGTCTGTGACACATGTTTGCATATTTTTAAATAGTCCTGATGATGGTGACAGAGATAAACATATTGGGGAAATTATGCTCCTAATCCTCTTAATTATAACTTGAGACTCCACAATAAAAGGTGCATCTTTGATGTTGATAATTGCACCATAAAAACATAGAAAACATTTTTTATGCAACTTACTGGTTACTTACTACTGGCCATGGCTCCATAAAAGTTACAAATGTTATTTTACTATTTTGAATGATTAACATCTTCATCTGATCACACGGTAAATTTAACTTGACCTTCTTTGCAGATCAAGATTCGCCCATGTGTGCACTGCTGTGATATAATCTGAAGAAATAGCTGATAGCTATACGTTTTGGAAAAGCAGTAAATCCTCTCTTGAGTGGATTCCTTTCCGCAATCTCCCCAAGAGCAACTCATCCAGAAAGCCACAAGAACATTCAACAAGAAACTTTTAAAGTTCCCCGCCACTCAAAAATGCATTTATCTTTGTTTATGTCCCCTAAAATGTCAGACCTTGACTTTACTGACTTGTATCCGTGCAAGGTTTGTCACTAGAGAGGTGTTTTCGCATTGCTCCACTGAAGGGGGAGATGTCTGTGCACTTTCCTAAAATCTCAGATTCGAACGTACTCCGGGCAAGCTAGATTCGGGACGTCACAAATCCGACGCCAGCGGCAAAGCAACCTGAAACCTCCAGCGCAGAGCGGACTCACAGAGTACAGACAGCGGGAGTTTGCGCTAAGTTAGCTTAGTGAAAGTTTTGACAGCAAACGTGGTGGAGTGTGCAGTTTTTTGGATGTAAACCGGACCCTGGAGCTTCCTTCCACCATCTACACACGTTATGTAATAACAACGTGAGCACACTGTAACATCACAGCAGGTATTACTGGGTTTCACAACCACTAAGGCCGTGTCAGCCACTGCCAGTTACAAGCTACCAAGTGAACAAACGACAAACAAATAAAAGAGGCCAGCTACTCGTACCATTCTGAAACACCTGCTAGTCGCCGATATCGGTGCACAACAGGATCCTCATCTGGGTCTGACTTGAGGCTCAAACGCGTATGGCTGAATCTCTCCCATGTTTCCTCTCACTCTAGCCATCTCGACGTCCACCGCTCGCTCGCCATGGATGTACGTCTCTCACACACATCCATGCTCTCACCGGCACCGGTCAGCCGAACACGCAGCGCCGGTGGTGGTCAGGCATTCAGAGATCCAGAAAATATCTCAACGAGGGAGACAGAGTAGATGTGCGTCCAGAGTTTGTATTTTTACTTTTTACGTGGGATAACCATGTTAAACAGAATATTAATGATAGAAGAAGAGTATATTTACACACTTTAAAACGTGTAGCTTCATTCTGTGGTCGTGACTTCCCTATTGGAAACACAGAGTGAAAAATATAATTCATGCCAGAGTAGCTGGGTATATAGTGCGATATGAACAAGAGAACCAGAAAGCACATCTGGAGCAACTTTCAATGGACAGATGGATCAAAAGATAAACTTAACAAAATTAGCTGTTAAAACTCAAAAAGCCTGGTTAACAGCAGTTAAATTAGCCCACGCGTCTGGGAGGGACCGATTCATTCATCCAGACGTGTTTGGCTGCAGACAGTGCTGCTAGATGTGCTGTCGTCAGTTATTGAGCTCAAGGAAGCGTTGCTTTTTTACACCGCTGAAATGGGACTTGCATAACTTCGTTCAAGAAATGAACGAGTGACCAATTGGGTTCTCACTCTGTTTCGTTTGATCTAATAGCAGATTTCGGGTTCATGATTGGATGACGCATTCAGTGAGGGAAATGCAATAATGTGGACAATCAGACGAGGGGAGTATGTGTAGGTTGATAGGCAGGTAGTGAGGCATCTGCCCTGAGAGGTTATCATATTTCTCAGTCAGCATCAAATTTCTGTCCCCCTTCCTCCTCCATTAGATCATTTTCTACCTGCACAAAGCAGCCCTCCGCCAGCACACATAGCCTTATGTGGTTATCTTCAAAACCTTTAGGGGTTTCGGAGACAAGACTAAGATAAACCATTTTTTCCACTGCAGGCAGCCTCCATTCACCTGTCCCTCCCTCTTTCATGTTGTCACAGACAGAAATTGGCGAGGTTTTATTACTATCTCTCCCTCCCTCCTTCTTTCTGCTTTTTTTTTTTTTTTTATGATGCCTGCCAAGAGATTTGCCGGGCCAATCTGTAGTAATAGACCTGGCTCTTCCCAGCGTGAAGGATTGTATTGCCCAGTAAGCTACAGTTTCAAAGGAGGCAGTGGTGTGGAGAAGTTGCGTCTCCCCACCACAAGTAACTTTTGATTTTAATGATGTACTCTCTGCCTTGACTGAATGTTCTCCACGGCTGTTATTTGCAAAGCTGAACATCCGATCCTGTACACAAAGATTAAGAGATGCACTGTTTAGTGCTGTCCTGAGAGCAAGACTCTTTATGTCACATACGGTTGCATTTGAATGTCTTGTTACATAAAGCAACTCTGGGTTTGACAAGGAGAACCGTTTCAGCTTAATCTTTGTATTGATCCAGGAAGAACAAAACTTCCGTGCATTTATTACGTTTGAGGCTGTTAACATGGACCATTTGTGATTCCAAATGTTGTCACAGCCTCGTATTAACTGTAAATACCGGATGGTTGGAAGTCACAACAGGGCTGAGAGGGAGGAGTGAAACAGAAGTCACTCATAAGGCTGTATTCACGCTGGCCTATTGAAGGCAGAGCTGTGCTGTTCCATGCGATATAAATGCTCCTTGGCAGCATTTCTCTGCCTTTTATGCAGCATAATGGGAGTAATGGTAAATGAGTAATGGGAAGATAATGCATTGTGAGCACATGGGAAACTAGCCAATCTCAATGGAAGAAATTCTGATAAAGACATGACTGGGTTAATGCATATTCATAAAACATGGCAGCCATCCAGGACTGCTAATCTAATGATTAGAAATGCATGAATTGGTTTCTCCACTTCCTTCTGATGGCACAATCGGCATGATATGCCTCATCACGTTACTCTTACCACATTTTCATTTGAAACGGGGCATAATTCATTCCAGCATCCGCAGTGATGTGCTTCAGTGGCAGAGAGTTTTTAACTCGATGTATGGCACTCCCTGCCTGCCAGTATAGCATATTGTTCAAGTGTTTTGGCATACAATCACAAGAGCGGTCGGATCGCCTGAAATTCAAATTTTCCATCACACTGAAGGACAATAGCTTGTTTTTGCTTCCATGTCACAGAGCTGAAAAAGTCCCATTACTTTTAGCCTGACGGAATTTGACATCATGTTGTGTTTGAGCCCAGAAACATCGAAGTCCAGTTGGCATACAGACACGTGGCGGCTGTGGTTTTGGTGGCAGAGCGGGTCGTCTATCAATCGGAAGGCCGGCGGTTCGATCCCGGCTTCCCCCAACCATGTGTCGAAGTATCCTTGAGCAAGCTACTGAACCCCAAATTGCTCCCGAAGCTGCGCCTTCGGTGTGTGAGTGTGTGTGAATGATTAGTTTAATTTGTACTGATGAGCAGTTAGCTCCTGCCATCAATGTATGAATGTGTGTGTCTGGGTAAATGTGATATGTGGTGTGAAAGCGCTTTAAATAGTCGGACGACTAGAAAGGCGCTATACAAGTACAGTCCATTTACATTTACACGTGGATCCACACTGGGTCTTTTCAAGGAGAGTTTTTAATGAAGGTCCATAGTGATCATCTAAAATCTGACATTGGCGAGGTAACCTTAGGCTGGCCAAGACACTGCTGGACTCCACCCATCACTCTACAATATTTCCCAGGTGGACCAACCTGCAGCTATGAGATAGGCCGGGTCCCTGTTTCCATGAATGCCAGCCGTGGGTAAATATCACTCCTGTGCTGGGCTGCAGGAGCCGCGGGCTGAAGGGCTGCACTGATATTAATATACCTCCTCTATGACAACATGCCTTATGGTCTTGTTGGCATGCATATACAGTCTGGGTTTTTTTTTTTCAGGTTCACTGATCGATAGACTTACACAGATCAATACAGACAGACTGTTGCATAGAGAAGGATATGGAAACATTCCAATTAGCCAAAGTTAGTTGATTGTACTGTTTATGTTTTCTACTGTTGGATGATGGTTTTTGAGGTTAAAGAGTCTTCCTGCTGCTGTTATACTTAATAGGTAATAGTGCCCTTATATTACTTCTTTTACACAACAACCTATAACCCCATTTGAATTTGCACATTTGAAATGATGTTAAAAATTGTACTTGCGATTTCCACCAGAATACAGAAACCAATACCAAAGCGAGTGGTTATGATAGCATACAACAAATGTCCCCACTCAGAATGAAACTGAGGGAAGAGTTTTAAATATCTTTTACAGAAATATTATTCATTGCAAACGTATTTTTGAATGTGTCAGATATTAATTTATCTAGGTTAAGAAAGTATGCAGTGTAGTATGTGCCTTTCTTCATTGGGAGACTTTTCTTTCGTAAACATTATGTATGCTGTAGCGGAAGGGGTTAAAGGGAGTTCAAAGACAGTTCCACAGTGTGGTGTTCCTGGCCCCTGGCTATTGCTACTGTATCTCTTTAAAAAATATTGGGATGATGGCTAAGAACTGCAAACTCTATTTATATGTGGTCAGTATTATCTGCCAGAGTAGTGCGATAGCTTCCCAGGACTGACTGCACCCCCACCCACCTGCATCCTCCGCCCACGCAATGAAGCCCAGCTCCCCATACCACCACGTGTGAAACCTTTTTTTCTTTCATCTTCTTTCTTTGTTCTTCTCGGGGGAGGAGTGGGCTCCAGAGCGTAGGTTCCCCGCTGCTGGAAGGTTGTTATGTTAGGCTGATTTGAATTAAAATAAGTTTGAGCACACTCCTCAAAATTGATGCCTCCCAGCAAACTAGGACAGATTTGTTATGGCCATTTGCAATGCCCTCCCATGCTCTTTAATGGCTGTTTAGCACTCCAGCCTCGTGAGTCGTGAACTCTCACGTTCATTTTCCTTCTTCCTTTTACATTTTAAGGAGAGTGGGCAGTGCGTACTCAAATCCTTTTGAATATTTGGTAGCATTCAGCAACCCAGTTAAAATGGGGATACATGACACTTTTCCTTTTTAAAATAGTCTGTATGAAGAGACTTGGTAACCATATCCAAGAAACATAATTCTCCACGGTGGTGAGGTTTTAAGGACTGTGGTTGTCTTTGTTTATTCCTCTGTGGGAAGTGTTTTGTTTAAGAAAGCAATTCTTCTTGTTGTAGCGCTAGAAAGCATCCTGCAGCAGAGGAACCAAGCGAGACAGAGAACAGTGTGTTGTTATTTCAGGCTCAGGCCTGAAGGCTCTCATCTAATTTTTTGTTGTTCTTAGTGGAAGATTCAGTTTTGTTTTTTTCCACACTGGAGCTTCTTTTCACAGTTCTTGCCATTATCAACTTCAACTTGCAAAGAGTCCAAAGAGCAAAGAACAAGGTCAAATTGGTGGTCAAAAAAATGGTTTTGCACGCAGACTATCTGGTTCAACTTTGTGCTACTTTGCTTACCGTAGCTGTGCGCGGGTGTGCTCATTTTTGGTTTCTCCTCCAAATAGTTATGATGATATGGCTAAAGTGGGGGTTTGTTGTCTCCGTTTTAGTGATGTTGTCATAAATAGGACACAGGTTAAAGTGTTTCTTTTAGTTGTGAAATTTTACCCTACAGACCATATGGATCATTATTTTCTTCCCTCATTAGCAATGGTGGTATGTAAGAAAGTTGCTGTAGGAACTTTCAACTACTTTGTATTTGTATTGACCACAGTTAATTACTTCTCCATCAAGATAGCCTCCATTAGCTCTCTACCCAGCCACAAAGCAACATTTAATGACTGCAATAATCACTGAGTGGAGGCTATTAGAAATGAATTTGACACCTAACCACGATTTACTACTTGAAAGGTTCTTGCATATTTAAAGCAATCTAGACAGAGGGATATAGAGGAGAAAAAAAAAAATCCTGAATGTTTTGAGGGCATAGTTAATAAACTGCTCGAATACGCACTTTCTGCAAATACACACTTCTAATGTAATCTATTGATAATGTCAGAAAGAGTGGGTCAGGTGTGTGTATGTACTGCACGCACACGCATTCATTGTTTGTCTAGGGTCTAATGTCCTAAGTATCCTCTGAGTATCTATATTTCAAGATGATTATTCTACCATAGCCATGGAAAATACCGGCTTCTGATTGGCTGTCGGGTGTTTGTTAAAGTCATGGATGGGGACACCTCAGTTATGCTGTATATCTGACCAATCACACGCTTCTTCTAAAACATTAAGCAGCTGATAATCTTAGTGTCACGTTCTGTTAAATGTAATAACCAGTTAGCTCTTATTGGTGAATATAACCTACCTAAGGGTTAAACTGACAAAATACAAAATAGATAGTGACAATGAAAGCAGATTCTGTTTTTTCCTTGTTTAGTGGTATAGGTATAATGATGGAGTCAGCAAAAGATGGACCTTTTTTCCTCCACCTCATCCATTATTTCCCTATATCTGAACTCCTGATCATGCGTTATGTAAACATCATGGATAATACCCAACAGCGTTTTAATCTCTTCGTTTTCTTTGCAGTCCTGGCCACATTTGACCTTGAATCTTCCTTGCAGCTGTTCCTCAAATCCACAGGCTAGCAGCTTCAGCAAAGCCAATGTTATTTCAAACGTCTTGTCTTTTCTGCCTTTTAGCATTTATTTAATTTGAACGTCCAGATTCTTGCAAATATCAAGTTTGAAATTGAATTTGTATGGTTCTCACTAAGCTACTTATCTAAGTTTTAATGGTCACACAAACCAAACAACACGAACGCCAGGCTCTTAAGCTAAACCGCTGGATCATAAACTGTTGCTTTCTTTAATGTCCATTAAGTCCGTCAATATAGCAAACAAACACAAATCTGGTTAGACTGTCCATACAATACGTTATTGGAAACATGTCACCCAATAAAAATAAAGAATTCTCAGTAGCATATCCACATGCCATTCATGTAAACATATTATCCATTGATAAATGATACTAGTATTTAAGGACTTCTTTGGCTTCTCTCATTTACTGTTTCCAGTGAGTGGAGCAATGATCCTGAAGGCCTGTATCTCCTTGTACTAATTACATGTAAGTCAACAAAACCTGTACTTTGACTCCCAGCACATTTATCAATCTTTATTATTTCAGAATTGATAAAAAAATCTTTGAAATGGCAATAATTATGATATGTGATACAGCATACTGTAAATCCCTCTAGGGAAACAGCCCTCCGTCAGGGTTAAACTCCACTCCAGCCCCTTCACACGCCAACCCGACATGTGATTTGTTATTCACTTATACAAAACCTGCCACTGCGTTGGAAAGCTGATAGCTCAACCCTATATCATCAACCCTTTAATCCCTTGAGAGCCAGGTTTGGAGATCAGACTGTGTCGTATTTATTGCAAAATCGTTCTGACAAGAAAAGCCATCCATTTGGTAAAAGAGCGACTGATACTAAGTAAAGGTATTTTTAGCGAGGTCTGCTGTGTAAGTGAGACGGTGTGATGGAGAGAGTCAAACAGCTGAGTTTCACAGCATACAGCAGGAGGAATCCGATCAGCATCTTTTAAACTTTTAAACCGTATAGACGTCGTAGACTGTGAAGAAGGAAATGCGCGGTGATGGAGTGTATTAGCCAAAAACAGATTGTACGCAATTGTAAAAGCTCCAAAGTAAAACTCCATATAAGCACAAGCTGTCAGCATTTATGTTTTAACTTTATAATCTGGGTCATCCTGATGTGTTGGTATTAAGAGTTATTTTATTTGCCTGGGATTAGGCCTTCATTTTCCATTTCATTCACTTTTTTGGAGAAGAGGTTCAAATTCTAATTTAAAAAAAGCATACACAATTGGTAGTGCGCAGTTTGGAATGCTTAAATATGCTGCTTTCCAAGGATGCTTCAATGTACAGTATTTATAGGTCTGTAAGTGCTGCCTATATTTAGAACCAATCCTCCGAAAAATGTTTTCTAACACCTGTCTAAAATACCATTAAAATAAGCCTAATAACTCCGTATAGATAATTTATCAAAGGATCGCACAAAGAGTGGGACCATTTTGCTTTCCGGGTGATGTGGGATTATACATTCTAAAACATATCACCTGCACATCAAATTAGGATTTACCATTCTTTTATAAAACACTGTTACCAGGCAACAAGCCTAAGCCTAGAAAGGGGTCTGAATGCATTTTTTCCAGAATATTAGCACTCCATTTACTTAAGGAAATTGCTACATGTCACCAGAAGGGGGTTAATTATTCTCTTCTGCTGAAACCTGAGATAGACACAGGCATTGAAATTGAATTCATAGCGAGTGGCAGAAGATTGTTTGGCTCCAGCTCATGTTCCCTCTCAGCCACAGCGAATGGCTCGTGTAGTAATTCGGCTCCCACTGCCCAGAACATCACAGAGTCCCTTTGTGCAGCAAATGCCATTTTGGTGCTCATCTACTGTCATAACTTGAGCATTGAGAAACATGAGCTGTAACGCAGAAGTGCCCTGTGATGTAAAATAGGCTGAATAACAACTGAGTACTTACCGCATGTGTGCAAAGACAAAGTGCAAAAGCAGCGTCATCTGTTTCACTAACTGAAAGCACTCTTAAGTACACAGCATGTGCATTAACTTGTTAAGCGGCATCAATGCCCCCCTTATCATTTGCTGCAGTTAATTGAAGCCTAATGAAACCAGCAGACCGAAGGTGGCAGTGAGGGCTGAGGATGTGGAAGCGGCTCAGCCCTCAAACACTCTTTTTCTCTGTCGCTCGCTTTCGGTTTCTCTCACTATCTTACCCCAGCCAAGCAGGCGCTCGACTCGGCTACCTTAGTGGACCTCGGAGAGCTCGGTGTGGGAGGGCAAGCCAATTGGAACTGACAACAGGTCCCTAACACCCTCTCTCCCCACCTCTTGGTGTCGTGGCTGTTGTGTTGTGCCTCCCTCGGGGCCCGGCGTTATCTGGTGTGGAGGAAGGAGAGGGGAATAGTTTGTGTTTACAGAGCTCAAACACCTGGGCCCAGTGTGTCTGCCGCCTGTCATGCTTTACAGTGTTAAAGCCTCACTGGGCAAGATTCTTAGGTGAAAATACACCCGTCAGCTAAAGTGGGACAGAAGAAAGACAGAATACCATCTCTTCTACACTGATTGAGATACTGTAGATTTACCAAACGTTTTATTATTTGACTTTGAGCTGAGCACTTCAACAGTGTTCCATCATATTGATTTTGTGTCTAGTTAAAGCCAGCTTGTTACCTTGCCTGCTATAACACATCTGCTCTGGTCAACTGACTGACAAACTCATTTTGGTATCAGTGCCAAAACTCAAGTGTCGTATTAGCACTGAACAGTTTCAAACACTACCCAGCCCTTGCTTTTCTAAGTGAATTTTTGCTTTGTTGCAGTTCCCGTTGTGAAAGGGTGAACTCATTTTCCTGTGAAAAGATCGAAAGAACATACCTACCTTTTAGCGGTGTGGCTGAAATTTGAGCTGATAGCTCATTTGTTAGAGCCGTTAATAAAGCTGAACTGTTCTATGTTCCTGGGGCTACAAGCGAGTCTTTAAAATAAACTCCACGCTGGAGCTTGCATAGAGGAAAAGCATTGCATTGCACTGACCCCTATAGGTTGAAAGGTTCAAATCTGTTGCATTACGACCACACACTCCATTACAGTTGGTGTGATCAAGTGTAGTCTGCTGCACTTGACCGCATGTTCAGATGCTCTTTAAAGTCATATTCTTAATTTCGCAGCATCCTTCCGGGGTGTTGTTATGTGGTGCGCTGCTCAGAGATTGCTTTTCTGCATTCAGTCCATTCAGTGCCATTAGATCTTTCCTTTGATTTCCTCTTTGATATGCAGTAGTGGTGCTCTTTTCTACAACACTGCTCATGCAAACTACCCAGATCTTCTACTATTTATTACAAACCAAGTAAGGTTGCTGAGGAAGAAACAGTAGTTTGTGTGAACCAGAGGATTCCCCCCCCCCCCCATACAGACAGATTTATTTAGGCAGCAAAAGTTTCATTTTTAGGTTATTATGATAACTGCACAGCACATTTAAGTGACGCAAACTGCTCGTTTGGGTGAGGGGGCTCGCTGTTATTGTCACTGTCACTGCTAATATCGACATGCTTTATGCACACATAATCGAACAGCGAGCAGATCCACTCCACAACTACGTGTGTGTGCAAGTCATCTTGAGTGTGTACATGTGTATCAGTTGGACGTCTGGGGAGAGACACAATTGAAATTCAGACCCCGGCCCTTCACCAACCCCCCAGCCATTACAGTCCTGGCCTTGGCTGATTTTGCTGAGTTTCACGTTCCTGTCTGAGATTTATTATCTCCTACCCTGGCTGGTATTTTACGGTTTAATGACCAGCAATCACTTCCATCATGAGGGTCAGTTACAATTACATCCACTTTGCCTCTGCTCGAGCAAATGCAACTCAGTTTGCTGCCTCTGGGATCCTTTTGGTTTAGAATTCCAGAGCTCACTAAATTTGCTATGACTGTAGATGAGAAATTATTAAAGAAAGATTAAAATCCATATATTCCCGCCCCCCTGGACATTGTATCCAACTACCGTGCTTGTTTATGTGCTATCAGGATTTGGCTTTGAATCGGATCTGTAAAGGAGGCACTCAAACTCATCACTGGATGACGTTTAGAGACGAAACAGCAGCATCAGCTGTAAAATATCAAAGGGTCTTGCATCACCATCCTCTATGAATGAAACAGTGCGAGTAAGTCAACATTCTTCTCTCTCTCAGTTTATTGACTTTGTTTGTCTGGGCCTGTCTTCAGTGACTATGGCTGTGTATTGATAATTAAACGTCGCTCAAAGTCAGCACAAAACGGTGAATAAAGTAGCAAGTGGATTTAGACATATCCTTCTTTTTTTAGTCATGAACCAAGTAATTCTCGAGTGTGTTGCTGAGTTATTTAATATACATTTTTAAGGGACCTTCTGGAAAGTATTTTTCTGGAAAGCATGGCCACGTGTTAGTCCCTCCGTCTTTGCCGCTCGCTCAAACTCACACACACACACACACACACACACACACACATTTATCAGCCCAGATTGCTTACAAAGACTTTCCAAAACTAAAAAGGTTTCTTGATATATCATCATGCTGCTCATCACTCCTTTCCTGCCTCGCCTTCACCATATCGGTTTCCCACTCTTCTTCACCTCTATCTACCATTTCTCCTATCTCTTCTCCTCTCCTCTAATCTATAACTTAATCGCCTCCTCGCCTCTCTCACACAGCGGACAACGCACTCTAAAGTTAGTTTGACACCGGAGACGGAATGAAAAATAATTTCCTTTCGCTGCAACGTTTTCAACACATTCACGTTAATTTTGTTTGGGAAGAAACCGGGGGACGTGAATGATGAGTTGGCCCTGGTTGGCCCTGTTTTCCTGCTGTGAAAGCCAAGCTTGAGGTTGCAGGAACACTCTTTACTTTGTATAATTTACTCGACAAACCTCATGCGCTCAACCGCGTACGAAAACACACTCACACACACACGCACACACACACACACACACACACAGTGGCCTTGATAGACTTCTATCGCACAGTACAACCATGAATATAGTCAATCATGCAGCCCAGGTTCAGCTATAATTGCACCACTGTTATGATTACAGAATCGCGTGTCAACGCATTTCACCCTCACCTGCTGTAGCATACATTTATAGCATACATTACTGATGTGCTAATGTAAAATGAGGACAGAGACTTGAGCTGCTGTATCTGAGAGCTAGTTTTAAAGGAACAGCACCAACATTTTTTGTAATGTACCTCTTTAGTGTCTCACCCAGAGTCAGATGGGAAGATCAATATCAATTTCAACTCTGTGTGTCGAAATTGTCAGATACAGGATAGCTACTCTTCTTTTAAACCACAAGGGGAGTAAGAGTACTTCCAATAGGTTTCCTCTTTTTAAAAGCTTCCTGTTGTGCTCACATCCCCCAGGTGGGTTCTCAGCCATCATCGCTGCCAACGCATTGACACTGTGCTCAGTCAGTTTAAAATGGGCAGAATGAGGGATTCGCATTTGCGTGTGTGTGCGCAGGGCTCAAGACGTTTTTCCTACATAAGACAGGCCACAAGGTCTTTGTATGAGAGAGATAACGTGTATTACTGCAGGAAATCCTATTCTTATATTTTGCCTGAATATGAGTATTTTTGTAGGTGTACAGAGACAGCAGCATGTTGTATCTTTGCCATCAGCCACTGCAGGGAAAGGAATGGGTGTACATACAGACTACAGTATATTTCAGATCATCACAAAACATCTCTTATATTAGTGTTTAAATGTATGTAGTAGGATCCTTAAACCCTCACTTGAGAGTTGGATCAGCATCAACAATAAGCCAGTGTTTGTCTAGGACTGATCCTAACTCGGAGGCAAGTGGGAATTATTTGTTGAAGCGTTCTCTCTGTGTACGTTGGTTGAAACAAGCTCTTGAGGTATCCTCCTATTTTTTGTTTTTTTGTTTATAGTTTCATCTTCCACAAATCTGTGTTCAGTAGCCACCTGCGCAGTCAGTACTCTGGAGCTTTAGGGTTGCCACCAGCATGACTCAATAAAGGAGGACACCTCTGCAGGGTGAAGTGGGTAAACAACACAGCTACAGCTACAGCTGGTGTGTGTGTATAAAATAGACCATAAAAAATGTGTTGCCAGTTTGGTTACTGCGAATTCATACTCGCCAAGCCTGAAACACACACCAAGTGATATTTAAATGAGTGAAAAGAAAGGCAATGGATAATAATATTTGAAATGACTATGATACATGTTTTTCTTTATGTAAGTGAAGTCCGGGAAATGTGTTACTCATGAGAGCATTGGATAAACGACAATTAGCAAGCTAAACAAGCGAAACACCTGTCATGAGCTACTTTTTTTTTTATATTTAATTTAATGAATTATTTTTATGAATTAAATCATTATGTGTTATTCATTTACAGTATATATTTCAGTTTGATATATTGTCTTAAAAGACTAATGTGTATTGTTGTCTATAAAATTACCATAGAGGCACTGTTAATATGATATGGCATCACACATTTCTTCTTCACAAGGAGCTCCACCAATTTTACATGGCAAAGTCAGTTTACTGGTCACGGCGCATACAACTCAGCGTGTTGCTCTGGAGCAGCTTCGCCATGGCAGGGTCTAACAAAAGATGCTATCACGTTGCATTATGGGTAAGGTCGGATCCAGTGTTTTTGGAGCTTGATTGTTTTTTTTGGGGACTAAAAGTGAGGATATCTCGGCCTCTACTGCTTCATCTTTTTACCATTACTCTGTCTCTTTTAAACCCCCCAACTTTATGGACGCACAATACTAAATCGTAGCGTTAGTCTTTTAAGAGACCCACAGAAAGTGGCAGTGGTTAGTCAGACCCACCATTATAGAGACGTCATAAATCAATGCCTTCCTGAAGCTGATTGTTGGTCGCATGATGTTTATTGACTAGAAATCCTGACTGAATATAGTAACATTTTGCTTACAATTATTTTGTGGACTGATGAAAGTAGTATCAGCTCATTTATTTGCATTTCTGCAACAGCAGTAATACAGAAAGTATTTCAGATTTGGTTAATTGGCACCTCTTGCCAAATTTTGCCAAGTACAAATGAACCATTCAGCAATTTCCTCAGGGACTTTCTGTGTAGACCAAGGGACATTTAGGCAACACGGCAAGTGGGCCATAGGAGAGGCAACAAGTCAGCCGACATTTGGTGGTAAAAGTGACGATGACTTTCCATCTGTTCGTTCTGCCACCAAAGACCAAGCAGCGCTGTGATGCTACAGCAGCCATAAATAAACAGCCTGTATTGAACTCTGTATTTTCTTATTACTTACTGCCCGACAAACCTGAATGTGTGAAATATCATCTTTATAACTTTCATACTTTAAGAGTTAGGCAGCTTTTGACCCTGGTAAATGAGAGGGGCACAGGGTTGTTTATCACATAGGCTCTCCACGCATTTCAGTTAGGTGCCTTTAACAGTGTCAACTGGGCCCTTTGCTGTTCCGTTCCTATTTCACTGTTTACCCTTCAGCAAATTCTCGGTTTCTGTTCAGCACAGTTGCATTTATTGTAAATCTTTGACTAATGTACAAGGCAAAACGAGAAAGAGATTCTTTTCCCCGTAGGTATCAGAAACCCAGGATGCACATCAGTTGATCCATGAAAACAACACTGACATGAGGTTTGAAACTGCAAAGATGGGGATGCCAGAAACCTCTCTCTCTCGTGGGACGCTGGAATATGATTGCATGCTGCCTGTCGCAGGCAATGGTTGTCAGCGCAGAGGGATGGCATCTGCGTTCAGGAGCGAGCTTCATTCATCTCTCCCCTCCTTATTTAGCTTCTCAAGCCCAGCTCGTTGGAGGCCCGGATAGGGCAGACTCCACATCAGCTTTTGACTGGAGGCACAAACGGTTTGCTCATTTGGCAAAGCAAGGCAATTAGAGTGGCCGGGTGAGGAGACAGAAAAGGAAGAGCGGGGCGAACAAGAAGAAGACAAAGAGGAGTGGTAGGAAGAGTCTGGAGGATGAAGGGAACTGGAGCGGAGTGATTTAAATGGAGCCCGGGGAAGTACATTAAGGTGGGGTTGACATGAGGACAGGTCGGCGAGTATTAGAGCCAGGCGTGAAGAGGTGAAAGCAGTAGGGCTGCAATGATTACATGCTCAGTGTGACGTGAGATGATTTACTTCACTCCCTGCCTTTTGTGTTTGGTTCCCTTTAGTGGGCTTTATTAGGAGGCCATTTGACATGTGTTTCCAAAGCAAAAATGACTGATAATGATCAAGAAAGAAAGACTTGAAGGTTAAGAACGATGACGGTCATGGTAACTTGAGTAACTATCATATACATGTATTTTGTTCTCTTACACGATATTTTCTTATGCCTCTCTTCGGTCCTGTCTGATTTCGTTGATGTCCCACTGACTGACCCTGCTGTGACAGCAGGCTACCTGTTGAGCAGCCGCTTTGATAATAACTCCTCCTATGCCATTTCAAGCCACATTTGATCTGTACTAACTATTCCCGCCATGTGCTGATTACATGGAGAAACCTTCAGCTGTATCTGGTAACGGTTTAATTAAACACTGTTTCATGTTGAAATGGAATGTGTACCGAAGCGAGACAGGGAAGGTAAATGGAGAGTAAAAGTGAGGATGTGCTGTGACTAAAGAAATGCATGGAAGTGAATTTACAGATGGGTTCTTCCTATACCTTACATTATTTTTCTACCAACCTACAGAATTTAATCTTTATTTGTGCGTGTAAATTCCAAGACGATTGTTAGCAAGAACACATTAAGATTCCTGTAGGTGCGATCAGAAATGTGACCCAAATCATTGAAAATATTTTTCTTCAATGGTATTCTTGTGATCACTCCTTCAATACTTGGCATATTCAGTATGCAGAGGAGAGAATATGATGTTTCATTGATTTTCACAAGTGCTCAACCTGACATTTATATCTTCATGAAATTAATCTGGCATCATTGTTTCTGCTCTTTGGTGAAAGGGCAGAGAAATGAGCGTGCGCTCAAAGATGGATGGAGAAGTTATATAAACTGCACAAAAAATAATATAATTTTCATCTGAAACTAACTGCCACAGGGAAGCAGCCCTCTCATGTCCTCAACTGTCAACAGCAGCTACAGAATGAGTTTGCTCAGATGAGATAGTGAGCTGCAACATCATGACTGAGTGGAAGTTCAGAGAGGCGTCCATATGGAAGAAAATTGATGCACAGATGGCTTTAGGAAGAAATACTGGTACTTCATATAGGATTTAAACGTCAATAAATCAATAGCAACATTTAGGTTGAGACATTACTGTAATTATTGCAAACACATGTCTGTTGTAGAGTATATTACCAGCCTCTACTCTGTATTTTATGCTTTTGTGCCACATGGTCAGGTTCGTTGGGAAGTCTACCGGATTGCTTTTAGAGAGAAAGAGGGAGAGAGATTGATTTTGAGGCACCAAGGAAAATCGTGCTATTCTTTCACGGCAAACTGAGCTACATTTGTCAGTTTTTCAAAACGCCAGAAGGTGGAGGGAGCTGAAGGCCAACAGAGAAACCACTTCCAACATTTAGCCTCTTCAGTAAAGATAGAGAGAGCCTCAGAGCAATGAAGGCAAAGTGGGAGAGAGATGTGTTTGTGAAAGGAAGCAACAGGGTTTATGGAAATGGAGATTTCATTTTGAGGAACATTGGTCTTTTTTCATCTTAACATAGTAACAAAAAGCAACATAGATGCACCTTTTCTGTACACTTTTTTCATTGTTTGTAATTTAGAACGCAGTAACTAGTACCTTGCTTTTCCAGTCATGTGGTGCATCGTAATTTGAGTATGTGAATATGTGCAATTTATTTTACTATACTAGAGTATGTACATATGTAGTTTTTCCATGTATATCGAGCATGAATATGGTTCTATTACTTGTTTTACCTTTTCAATGTTACTCTTGTTCTTGTAGCAGTTTTTTCTTAACGTATTACCAAATGCTCTTAAGTTTAGGGCTTTCAGTAATACACTGTTAACAAATTCCTAAATAGTGAAGCCAAAGTAACATAAAGCTTAAACAAGTGGGCTTGTGTCCAGACGATTGATAGTTGGAGGAAAGTGAATGAGTTGAGTTGCCCTTGAGCAAAGCAATAAGACCCAAATACTTCAGCAGAGCTGTCTGTGGTTATACTTGGAAGATGCTAGTGGCTAGCAGTGGAGGACTGTAAGTGTGCTCAGACTTAGTTTACTAAAAAAAAGACCAACAATAGGTATTTTACGCCTAGAGTTGTGTCTGTTGAGGAGCTAAAGGCCTTGGTAGCATAAATCTTTCCCCTTCTTCATAGCATGGATCTAGCTAGCATCTAGATAATTTGATCATTATGCATGAATCCTGATAACGAAATGCATAGGAGAGGAAAAGTATGGTGCGTTTTTTAGAGATAGCAGTACACAATCACACTATTTGCATTTTAATGAGATGCCCACGGGGAGTCATCCAAAGCAGCCTCTGTACCTACTGTATGTGGGAACTGCTTTGTCCCCAATTGATTTTAGAAGTTAGAAGTTATGGATTGCTGCTAACCTTCTAACAAGCCAAGACATGTATTTCCCAGTGGCAGCAGTAGAGGCGGTCGTATATAGCCAGGCATCTCCATGCATAAAGTTCTTTCTCCAAGTGCTTAGTTATGACTGTAGTACTTTTGCAGTAAGTGTAGATTGTATTCCTCCACCTTTATTGTCCAATTTGTTGAAGTCTGTATCATTATATCCTCTTGAACCCAGTGAACATTTTGAATACACTGTAAGTAAAGAAGGTCATGTTCATTCAGCTGATTAGCAAACAGTTTGGGTGCATTTAAATACAACACACAGTTTAAATATTAGCTAATTTTGATGAATCATTAGAGGTAGAGTAAACAGGGTTGGTGGTTGAGTGGGCTTGAAAAGGCACAACAGGAGGGGTCGTTGGGCTTTTCTTTGGCTATCAAATGGGATTTAATCTTTTTTTTTTGCCATGTTATTGTGCCATGTGTGAATTGATTCATGGTTGTTTTTTTAAATAGTACATAGGTTGGAGGACAGTATTAGGTTACATTGCCTGTGCTAGCACTCAAAAAAACAGAACTTAACCCTCAGCATCAGAGCCAATATAGTTTACGATGTAATAATTGAACATAATACCACCATGGTTGTAGGAAACAACGGATGATTAATCCAAGAATGGTGGCTTACAAAGTTTGTCCCATTTCTGCTGTAACATTATACTGTGGCGTCAATAACGCATGATAATTAGGGTCTTTCTCTGGCTGTGCCTGGCCAACTATTGGCACTCATGAATGACATGAAAATATTATGTTGATATAGGAAAATGTCCCCTTAGTTTAACAGCCATTTCTTTGGCAATAGTTATGAATGGCTCAAAGTTTCTCAGGGTCCCATGTGAGCTGCAATTACAACTTTCGCATTTCCTTTCGCAGCCTTATTGTAACAAAAAGGGGTTAAATTCCAGGTTGGCTGGATAGTTGGGTTCTGCGGCTTTCAAGTGTTGGATTTAATTGCTACAGTCCAGTAGTCAACTCTGTCTCTTTCAGTTCTGTTATCTCATCTCATCTCATTTTCCACCGCTTGTTCCCGTTTAGGGGTCGCGGGTGACTGGAGCCCATCCCAGTGACTTTGGGCCTTAGGCGGGGTACACCCTGGACAGTGGCCAACTCGTCGCAGGGCAGTTCTGTTATTTTTCCTTTATAAATCTTCTTTAATGAAAGCGTGGAATGTTCAGCTTCAGTCTTTTGCTGCACTCTAACTGGTATTTAAACGTGTCCGTTGCAAGAATGCCAGAATATTTTCCACTGAGTGTGGACTAGATAAAGCCTGGGTGAAGGAAGATGTGTCCTGACCACCTGATTATTTTTAAGTTTGCACGTTACCTGAAAAAGAGCAAAGATAGTTCAGACAGCAGTCTGTAAAGAGGACATGCCGGCTGGTTACTAATGATGTAGTGGAACTGCATGTCAAGAAGGCAGCGTGGAATGAATCGCTGTTACACACTGTTGTCAGTTTGTTTGGTTCATTTTTTCTCTCTTTTGATTTTTCAGGTATTCTGAATCATCTCTCTGAAATGCCGCAGGCTAGTTTTCATCCATTCCGCACTTCACCTTACGTTTGCCTCAATCAATTTTTTCCAAATCTTTTTGTGTTCCTTTAGGCATGCGTTTGAACTGAATAAATGGCAAGCCTGATTAAACTGCCTGATCAGGAGTGCATTTTTTAGGGGCAATGACTGGTAGCTTTGACCATAAGAAAGAAAGCAAAAGCCTGTGGATTTTCTGTCAAGGTCAGACACCAGTTTGCTGTGATGTTGAATAACAAATATGTCCTGGGATCTTTTCACATGGCTGACTACATATTGCAAAAGCCAAGGGTTATATTTACTTCCCTTGAAATTGTCTGAATCTCTGGTTTTGGCTACAGAAGTAGAAAAAATGAAAATGTTTCACATGTACCTTTTGGTTTTAAAAAACCAAACCAAAAAAATGCAAGAAGGAGTCCTGTTCAGGATTAGGAATGTAGTCCTGTTAGTGCACTGGGCAAACCGAATGACATCTTGGTCGCATGGCAACACGAAATTCCTTGTAAGTAATAAGAGTTCCAAATAGAGAGATGTCCATTCAGTAAGGGATAGGAGAAAGGCAGTGCCTGGGACTGGATAAGCCTTTGGTAAAGTTGTAGTCAAGGACATAGAGGACATGTATACGTAGTCTCTGAGATGGTGCAAGACATTGATGCAGTCTGTAGGATGTTATGGAAGAGACAAGAAATTTACAAGGCTTTAAAAGAAATCAACAGACGCAGATGTGTTCTCTGCCAGGAAACTACTTCCACAGACTACCGGTCTACCTGGAGGCAGGCCAGCATATACTTTTTGGCAGATAATGACAGCTATATGGGCATATGATTTCTTTTCAATGTCATCTTTCTCGAAACACCACTTCAAGGTGTCTCCCATTTTCATTTTAAAGTCCATGTGGAAGGTGTCACTCATCTCCTTGAGCGTGCCCCTCTTCAGTGCTGTTCAGAGCGCAGGCGGCGCTGCATAAGCTCAAAGACGCCTCGATGACGTTCAGGTGGAGCCTCTCACCGTCTTGGGGCAGATTATTGGCTACTTTGGGCTGTATATCCATGCTTCCTTCTTGAGGGATGTCTCTCTCTCGCTCTCTCCACCAATTTGATATACAGTAGGTGTGCAGGGAGGAATTCCTGTGCCTAGCGGAAATAAAGGCAGATTTGCATTTGAAAGAGCTAGATCTGCAAGGTGAGGGTATGTCAGATAACTCAGAGCTGTTCTCAGGTGTATTGCTGTCATTTGTTGCAGGATAATTGACATCATTCAGAGGGCTGCTGCCAGCACTATGTCGGAGGAGTTCTGTTTGCCTAAGATTCCCGAAGATGTTTTGAAAATCGATCGTGGCAGTGGCACAAGAAAGCTGGCTGCATATTGCGGTGTGAATCAGAGATGGATGGTTTCCCTTGGCTGTAGGTTGAGCTGCAGGTCCAATAAGAATCTGCGGTGGTCCTTCTTGCTCTGTCTGCTTTTCTTCCTGTCTGCAACATGACCTGTCTGGGACATTGATCACCTTTCTCTGAGATGCACTATTTGAACTAGTGCCATAGAGTGTGAAGAAGTGCTGGACGCCCTACGGTACGATTTAAAAATCCCTATCTGTCAAGGATTGCAAACATTTAATGTATATTCTTTGCACAGTATAACCACGCAATATCAAAAAGGCAAAGGGAAGCATGATTATTTGAACAAATTTACCTACAAGATACGCCCCCCGACGTGCGTCATATAATTTTCAAGACGGTCTTGAATGTTTGATCTTCTGCAAATGAGAGATTAGAG
This sequence comes from Coreoperca whiteheadi, assembly GCA_011952105.1. Lineage (NCBI taxonomy): Eukaryota > Metazoa > Chordata > Actinopteri > Centrarchiformes > Sinipercidae > Coreoperca > Coreoperca whiteheadi. The sequence goes on from WNGW01000031.1 coordinate 4,468,982, forward strand.
GGTCTGTTGCCCTTTTCTCTTAATGATTCTTCTGATGTGGATGGATTTTCTCTTTGGGTTTTTTCCATGATGTGTAGAATTTGATGAGAATACATAGTTTTTCAATTTATTTCGGAGGCATAAGTATATATTTGTCAAAAAAAATCAAACATATAGGGGGCTCGCGGCCTCCAGTGCGATCCGCTGCAGTGGCTTTTTTTCATGCTACCACCAGGTGGCACCAAAGTCCGAAAGTTTCGGTCCCTACACTAAGTGACTTTAAAATTAATTAGTATCTGTTTCCTGTTTTGTGCTGTAAAGCAAACTAGCATGTTTTGGATCATATCAATTAAGTAGAATACCTTTAAAATGCTGTGTGCGGGCTACCGTCTTCACACATCATGTCATTTAAGGCTGCAGCTAATGATTATTTATTAATATAGCGATTATATTTTGGTCAGTTAATTAATTGTTTTAGCAATAAAATATAAGCACAAAGAAGAATATAATCAAAAATGCCAATTGTAAGTTCTCAGAGCCTAAAGTTTCATTTTGCAAATACTTATTTTGTCCAAACAAATATTTATATAAACATATAAACAACTCACACTTTACGTATTTTGGTTACCGATAATATAAGATATAGAAAAAACTGCAAATCCTCACATTACATAAGCTGGGTCTTTCATGTGTCCTCAAATTTCTCTTTCAATCTAATAATCCCTTAATGATTTCAGCCCTACCGTCTCATCATCCTGTATGTCTCAAAGTTAATGTAGCAACCCGTAACACACGCCTTTTTATTTATTTCCCAACTAGTTAAACAAGTTAAATCCATGTACGGTATGATCATTTCAAAGCTTCATATGACAGAATGCTGTGGGCCATGCTGAGGGATGGCATTTCTTTTACACTGGCTTCTGTGTGGGTGAGGATCCCCAGAGAGAGCTAGTTTTACTCTGAGCTGTCCAATTTGAAATAGAAGTTCCTCGGGGGAAAAGTTGAGAACATCAGGAGCGCTGACACCACCCCCTGCTTGAAAAGATCTTTGAATTTAATCTCCTATTGTCGGTACCTTTTTAAGGGAAGCTCAGTTGCCCACTTTCACTAATCACTGCTGCTCACAAGAGGCAGTCTGCTATCTCATGCTCCAATGAGTAGTAGTAACCCATACGCTTGCTCGATCGCTTAGTCGCCGCAATATATTTAAAGCTAACAGTCGTCCATTGCACCCTGAACTTTGAATATCTATACCTGAACCCTGGCTGAAATATTATTATTATCACTATGTATGCACAGTGATTTTAACTCTGAAAATGTCAGCAACTAGGTTGCAGCACGGCCCCAATTTTCTCCCCCTCTGCATCTGTTGGCAGGTCTGAGCTCCACTCGCCTTATCAAATAAATTGGACAGTGGCTATTTCCCCGATTGCCTCCTCAGAAAGGTTCTGGCTCACCCAAGGGTCTTCTGCTCGTGGCTCCAGCTGATGGGAAAACTAATTAGAATAATTGTCCTCCGAAAGGACGCCCTACCAGCCAGTGCTGTCGCCTCCATGCTGCTGCACGTGCATCCTGTGTGTGTGTGTGTGTGTGTGTGTGTGTGTGTGTGTGTGTGTGTGTGTGTGTGTGTGTGTGAGAGGGAGAGACACACAAAGGGCAGGAAAAAATGTGTCAGGGTTTGTGTTCAGTGTGTTCACTCCTGGCACTGCCATGTTATTGGACCGCTGAGCGGCCAGGTCAGATTTATTTGTAGTGCAGCAAGTGGACGGCAGTAACGAAATGTCATTATCTTTCCTCTGATCGATACATTTGAAGATCTACATGAAGGGAATGTGGAAAGGTTCGTCCAATATGCATGAATGCTGTCTTTTGTGTACAATCTACTGATGTAATCTGCAGTACTTTAGTGTCTGGTGATCAGTTCATTATCCCCCAAATGTGTGTGTGTTTTTGGCTTTATATTTTAAACATAACTGCTCAGATGATGCAAGTAAATCTGAAGATCTGCTTTGATGTTTGCTACTGCCCTACAGTGCACAGTACTATGATTAAAGGGCACTCCACCACATTTACACATGAAGATCAGTTTGTTCATCGTGGGGAGTGCTACTCACTGTGAAAACTGTTGCATAATGTCTTCGGTGGCTCTGGAGGGAGCTGTCAAAAGTCTGAAAAAGTAACTCTAGTGATGTCATCAGAGTTATCTCAGCTTGGGCTTGAGACGTAAAATTCGAGTCCTAATGTGGTGACCCGCTTCCCTGTACTGGCACCAGCAGGTCAAAGTTTTCATTTACATAGTAAATTATCTCAACATCTACTTCGTAATATTTTGTACACATTCATGATTCCCATGCTATGAATTCTAATGAGTTCGGTGAGTTTGGTGAATTCCAGACCTCTAGCGCCACCGTGAGGTTTACATTTGCATTCAAGAGTGAAATACCTCTACAACTATTCGATGGGTTCCCTTGAAATTTGGTTCAGATATTCAAGTCCCCCTCAGGAGGAATTGAAATAACTTTGGTGGTCATCTGACTTTTCCTCTAGCGGCATCATCAGGTCAAAATTTTAGTTTGCCCCATGCTTTGATTTATGACCAAATACCTGTAAAACAAATGACATTCCCGTCAGCCCTAAGCTGTACTTTCTGTGTAGTGCCAAAAAGCAAAATGTTATCATGTTAACTCGCAAAACTACGATGGTTAACATGGTAAACATGATACCTGCTAACCGTCAGCATGTTGGCATTGTCATTGTGAGCACGTTAGCATGCTTTCATTAGCATTTAGCTCAAAGCACAGCTGAGCCTAAAACCAGCCTCACAGAGATGCTAGTGTAGTTGACTCTTAGTCTTGAACAGAAAGCCTGCAATACAAATTGCAGGTTAATCGATTTATCAATTTATCAGTCGACGGACAATCTTGATTATCGATTAATGATACTTAAAACTGGGCATTTATCAACCATAGATATCAAATATTCACTGCTTCCAGCTTCTCAAATAGGAGAATCTGGTGCTTTTCTCTGTTTTATTTGATCGTAGATTAAATAGCTTTGGGTTTTGGACTGTTGGTCAGAAAACACCAACAATTTCAAGACATCACCTTGAACTTTATGTACAGCTTTCACTACTATCTGACATTATATGAACCAAATGATGAATTTGTTAGTCAAGAAAGTAATGAACACTTTTATCTTTGAAGAATATAATAGTCAGTTTCTGCCCTAACATACTCTATGCAGTTAATTCACTATTGTGATGTAACTAGAAGCAAATACAAACAGTCTACACAAAGCATTTAAAACACTGGAGGACAACAATAGAAGCTGGTCACTCAGCACAATTAAATGTGCAATTCAAAGGCTTTCCTCCTGTGTTTGGTCCTAATGCATTCTCGCTTCAGACACATCCCTCCGGGGTTAAAGTAAACATGGTTTACCTGTAATGTGTTTTACTTCCAGACAGCCTGAGCACTAGAGACAGTATGTCTGCCAAGGTCACATCGAGGCACAACATGAAAACCGGTGTTATCACACACCGTTTGAAGCAACATGTCGGCCAATTGCAGCTACATAAAATGGCTAGTACTGTTGGCTGGCTAGCGGCAGTAATTTAATGTTGTGATATCAGGTCACATAGAGCAGGTCATGCAATCCGATCTGTTCTGCTCCATCATATATGACAACCCATGTGTTCAAACTGAATAAAAGTAAATGTCGGTCACTTGAACAGGGGGGTAGCTTCAGTGTAGTGAAGCTTCATGTGATGTAGAGTAACTCTTAGCATAGCTCACTACAATCACCAAGTAGCTTGCCCAACACTGCTGTTGGATAAGGAATGCGGTTGGCTTGCCATTTCAGCTTTTGTATGTGCCTGGGGGAGACTTTGTAAAACCCCTCAACCCTTTTAAGGGACACCCCACCACAAGACCCACAGCACCCTTTTCATCTACCGCAGAGACAATGAGCCTCTGTTTTAAGGCCTGTAATTGAGTTTTGCAGTAAGAAGCCAGAATACAGTCAAAGCAAGTAGGAGCACGACTGAGATTTAAACTTCTAACTTAAGAAGAAAAGGCTGAGCTTCTTAAAACCCTCTCCTGTACACTGTAATTATAACGTCTAGATCTGTTCCATAGCAACAGACATCACTGGACTCGGTACAGAGAGATCTTCCCTATGGCTGCAAATATTTGTTTAGCTTACAAAAACATTCTGCTTTTCTTTTTTCATTTTCTCTTTTGTGTCCTCTGTTAGAGTGTCTAAATGTAGCCTTATTAGAGCAGTAGTTATAAGTATCTATCCATGCAGCTCCAGAAAAGCCTCTCATCAAAACAACTAAATGATTTTCCTACTTTCTGCTCTTTTTTCTCCTCCAGTGAATTGTCAGATTAGGCAAAACCCTGACTATTGGGCCACACTGAGTTTCACATTGTTGCCTTATTTTATTTCAGTCAGAAATGACTGAATTACTGACTCTGCTGATAATGTCCCCGTTGGCCGAGCCCTCTCGCACGGCCTGGCCGCGCTGTTTACTGTTAGATGGGCGTTCTGTCATCTGACTCTCATAATGAGCGTTAGGTCTTTTTGCAGCATTGTGCATCACTCTGCCAAGTGAACATCTGTGGCGATGGCTGCCCTCGTCTTCATGACCGTCAATGTTGTGCAGCCCACTTATTGACACTGACACCTCTCTTGTCTCAGGGCCATAATGATGAGCACATTGCGTGAGTTTTTTTGGCTGAGGCCAAGCGTTACTAAGCTGTTTGATCGTGTTGAAGTTAGTGAGAGTGTTATGGGATGGGTTCTAGACTTGTCACCATGCGTACAAAATAGAGACGGAATTATGGAGCTTAACAGTAACACCCCCCCCCCCCCCACACACACACACACACACACACACACACACAGGTTTGCGGCACTATCTTCGTAGGGACCCGTCTGTGACATAATGCTTTCCCTAGCCCCTTACCCTAAACCTAACCATCACAACTAAATGCCTGAACCTAACCCTTACCCTAACCCTAAAACCAAGTCTTAACCCTCAAAAAGCCCTTTAAACTTGTGGGGTCCAGCAATTTGGCCCCACAAAGGAGGTCGGGCCCCACAAGTTTAGCGGGCTCCTGGTTTTTTGGCGCCACGAATGTTGTAAAACAAGAGCACACACACACTTATTTCAAGTTGTAGGCATCAAGTTCTTCAAGTTTTGTCTGTCATTTGTGCTAAGCGCTCATTACAGCAGTATCTCTGCACTTCATGTTCCCAGACGCTGTCAAGCTTGTCAAAATGCCACAGCACTGTGGCAATCACTGTAACATCTTTATTTTTGCATTTTGGATTGATCATCTTTGGTTTCTATACAAGTACTTTGGGGTCTTCTGTTAAACCATAGTGACTAGTTTCACTCAACTACTACACAGTTTTTATTTTTCCTCTTTATCCCAAATAAACTGTAAACAGAAAATGTATAATTTCATGTTGACCTAAAGGGGCCCTGATCTGCTGGGAGGGGCTTCAACCCCCCAGATACCCCCCCCCCCCCACACACACACACACACACACCACAGAAATATTTTCCTTTAACGTTTGACTGGCAGACCAGGAAACATAAAGCTCAGAGAGGTTCCCTCATCTGTCAGTCTTTCCATGCTCCCTGGTTGGCTGATCAGGCAGCACAAAACTCAGACGGTGGCCATGCAGCTCTGGCTCTTCTCCACCACCGGAAAGAAGTAAAGCAAAGGGAAGGATTGTAGGCTAATTTAGATGTGCTAGTCAAGGATATCTTTTGCTAAATATCTCAGGGATGTCTTTTGCTCAAGCCCAGACTGAGTTTCAGGCACCTGCAGAGGAAATTCCAGTAAAAGGATTCTAGGATGACCTGGGCAAGGAAGAGCCCACGAAAGTCTGCCTTCATAAAAAACTTTACCCAGCGGTGATAACCGTGCACGCATTGGCTCTTGTTGTAAACATGGAGTGTCTTGAATAATTGCCCGAAATATCCATTTAGAATTTGTTTCAAACGGGATGAAGCACATGCCATAAAAATTGGCAGTTGCTAATTGTACTTCTTCTAATGTGAGCCTTGAAGATATTGAAGTTTAAAGTACGGTACGCTAACTTGAATTCTTGTTGGTTTGCCTCTTTTAGTTGTTCCAAATCAGTAATGAAGTCTTATTGTTTTGTTGCAGTGGTGCCGCCTGCTTATAGTTTCTTTCATCAGTTGTCATCTCGTAGCCCATTGCGTATGTGACAATGTCGGCTGCAGCCTATGCTCTTTTGAGTATAGGTTGACTCATGTATTTATTCTAATAGTCAGCATTAGGGAGTATCTTCATTTGTGTGAAAAAGAAAACACACTGCATGTGCTGTACCTAATCTGAAGTATGGCAGTGCATATCATATAACACTCTCAATAGTATCTTTCTAGTGATACCATGCAGTGAACTGCCTCACATGCAGTCATAGCGTTTCGGTATATCTGCCATTGTATCTCTGCAATTCTTCAGGAAAGCTTTATATAAAACTAGGAAGGTCAGTGGAAAAATCTAACCGTGAAACTGCACGCGGTTGTACAATGGATGTTTACATTGTTTACACACCTCCCTTTAAATTTTTCCCTACTGAAAAATGATTTTAGTATTTGCTTTGAAAGTGAGCTCGATTGAACGTTTCAGTGAAGTTCAGACAACCAGCAGCCAAACTTTTCTGCTTTTAAAGTAGTCCCTATGAACATGACATAACATGCGGAGGCTGAAACATCGTGCACAGCGGAGTATGTAATTGAATCTCATGTCATTGGACACATAAAAGCACCAAATCCACAACTGGCCAAGGACAAATAAAAAATCTGCACTTATTTTGAATTATGCATGTCTTCATGGAATGGAATTTGTTGTGTCTGCAGTAGTACAAGTGGCAAAGTTGTCTGTAAAGTGCCCCCTCGGAGGAACTAATGGAGCATCTGCCTACAGATGAGTGGGGAAAAAATAGTTTGCGGGCCAAATTTAGCTGTTGGGGAGAGGCCCCCATTTTTGCTGCAATGCAAAAGGGAGTGCAGCTACGGCCTCTGAGACATTCAAGTGCTGACATTTTAGTTGTTTATTTACTTTTCTGCCTTCATCTGTGCATCACTAAAGGGACAACCGTGAAGCCTGATTCCATCCATCAGGGTTTCGCTCACCAATGGTGCCACTACAAGTGTTCTGTGGGCTGTTGTCACCGCCATCCGCGATCAAATGTTTGTTTACGACGTCCCACTCGGCAGTATAACATGCCACTAGTGAATGCCAAATACCAGTCCAATCTGTCTGGGGCTGGCAGACAGAGAGGAAGGTCTTGGTCGTTTCATATGATAATTTCACAAGGGAATTGTAGTCAGGCCCTGATGAAATGCGCGAACCAGAGCCGGGAGTTGTATTTGGTGAAGCTCAGAGATGAGCAGAAAGAAGTTCAGGGAGTGGTCAGGCGAAAATCAAGTTCTGTGTTCTGGCAAAGCCCTAGATCCAGTTTGACCATTCATGGTGAGTGGAGGGAAGGGGTGTAATTACTAACTGATATTCACCTCAAGGGGATGTACATTTCTAATGATTTTGGCATTAGTTATATTAAGTTAAGTCTTGAAAGATGTCCCAAATTAATTGGCAACAATGACAAAAAGCAGGAAAAAATCTGAACCGTTCCAGCCTGAAGTTACAGTATGTCTGTATGTGATGAGTGTTGATCATTTATGACAGAACCACAGTCCTTTTTATCTTATTTAATTGATAATTCTGGGTAATTACATTGTGGGTCTTATTGCCGTAGTATTGGCCACAACATCTATCTGTTATAATAATACTGCGCTCACCAAAATGAATCCTGGGATCGGGGAACATGGTGTCATCGCTACAACGAAGTCCTACGTGGCAAGAACATGGGTTACAACTAAAAGTGTCCCCGGCTGAAATGTGACAATCCCCCCATTTGCCCTGTCAGATTTCTTTTTAGCGATGTTGACGCAGTGTTCCCAGATCTCAGCAGTTAACTTGGTAAGTATAATGTTATTATTATTACACATAGGAATAATGGCCAAAACCGCCAAAATAAAACCCAGTTTGTAGAGCACCACAGCAACACATTGTGAGAGTTCAGTTTCCATTTCAATTACAATTTGTATGAAATCTCAGCAATTTAAGAAATTTAAAATAACCTTGCCTGTGTGGCATACTGTGTCATCATCAGTCATGACATTTTACTGGAGCATCCTTCAATATTTTTCAGTAATGTTGTATTTGGCATGATGAAAGCATTACAGGCTGGTTTTTAAAAAGCACTGCTTTTATGTTTGATATTGAGAAAATGTTTCATCATTGTGGAGTTATTTACAAAGTAAATGGAAAAGTGACAGAGCTGGACAAAATTATTTTAAGTCTTTTAATAAAATCCTTATTTGTTTCTAAGAAAAAACTCTCGCTCATTAGCTGATAAACAAATGCCCTGGCCCCTCCATTCTTTATGTTTGAGAAATCACAATATCATCAACAATGATTTATTTCTATGTCTATTTGTTTCAAAATTGTTTACACAGAGAGGTAGGGAGGAGATAAGCGTGAACTACGGCCTAGTTTAAGAGGAACTATAGTTATTCATGACTTGGCCCTCAGAGTAAGAAGGCCTGGGCTTTATAGGGTGAGTGCAGTGGGAGCATCTCTGTAGTGTGAAGGCGAAGAGAGAAAATGTTTGACAACCAGCGGTGGATAATCCAGGGGAATAAAGTCCTCCCCGCGTGCATCTCAGTTACACATGTTCGGGCAACCTTTAAATGTGATGAAGAAACGGAAAGATAATGGCCACGTTGAGGCATGTCGCGTCACAATACACTTCATTTTCTGCTTCTGTGCTCCCCTAGGCCTTCTCAGGACACACGCTCGCAGCAAGCCATAAGCCATAACATCATTAGATGTCAGATACTCACTCAAAGGGGCAAGGCAGTAGTGCGATTTTAAAACCTTGTCATGATTAGTATCTGCTGGGGTTGATGGGTTTATTGATCAATGCCAATGAATTAAAGATGACTTCATCAGATGCTCAGATTTCTGGCTTTTAAAAAATATGGTTTTGATAAGATAATGCTGGTGATGTTCAATAGTTTTCTCATTGTCAACAAATCCAATGAAAAGATTAAAACCATCAATGAATTGATCATATAAAAAAAATAGCCTATAGCCTTTCCCCTCTGTGCCACAGAGCTCCATTGTTGTTCAAAAACTATTAAAAAAAACCCAACATAAATTAGCCACACTGTTACAGGGCGGGTGGGGCGCACATGTTCCTTCAATACAATGAACATGGGTACTGAAGTTCATTTTGAGTCAGTCCTCCACGTCCTGCTGCCAAAGATCCAACTCTCTAAAGCACCATATGTGTATTAATCCTCGGCTGAAAATAGTCCCCAACAAATTCTCTATTTCCTCCTGTTTGAGTCATGTTTGCTAATAACTACAGTGCCCATCTGTTACCAGAAGAGTCTTTTTTTTTTTTAAATGAAACTATATATTTATGACAAGCATAATCATCACAAGCATTTCCAAACGCTCAAAAATGGAGGACAGAGCTATCATCTCTTCCGTTAGAATGAGACTTATTGTTTGTATTAATTACAGAGCATTGTAAGCTGGAACAAAACGCTGCTGATGTTACTTGAAAACCAAGCCGTTATGCTTGGAACTTATTCAGGTTGTTTTGTAAGGAAATGGTAGGCGTCAATAACTAGGAATGGGCTGTTGTAAACTATGCCGTACTTGGTAGAAGCCATATTTATCTCAGCACTGCATTGCTCTTTTTCACTTACTAGAAATAAATAAGTACAGCAAACCAGCAGCTCCAGTTTCAAATGTATAATCTGCTCCGTGATATTTCCCCAGCTTCTTATATTCAAATTTCTGGAGCCTCCCATTAAAAAGTCTGTCCCTGGCAGGTCTGTCCCTCCCGTCTTGGCTTTCCAGCTACGTCTCGGTGCTGCTGTCGAGAAAACCGCAAAGCTGTTAACTTGTGAAGATAAACACCGCAGATATCAAAGTGCTCGAGATGATTGATAAGATCGCTGCATGTGATCCAAGGGTGAAGCCATGTTTGTCACTCGAGAGTTGCCGTCTATTGCAAGGAGACCATTACAGTGCCCGGGAAATGTGTAAGTGGTTATTGACGTTTTTAGGAAGAACAAGTTACATGAAAGCCCCCTGCAGCAGATTATGTCAGAAAATGCACTTACTGAGGAAACTTCCCAGGTTAGTGTCCAGTTTCACATTTTCCTCTAAAGGGCTATTCACTAACAGTAACAAAGCCGATTCCAGCTGTAAAGTGGTTGCACAGCTGTGTTTTGATAGGTAGCCACTGGTCCGTTCCAGCTAGCCAAGAAGCCTAAGGCCCGAAAGTATATTCCTAATTAAATCATATTTACCGTGTTCTCAAACTGCTGCTGAATACAACGCTGTTGGCAAATACCTGAATACTGCAGACTGCAACCTGTGCCTTGCTATAACATGTACATTGGGATAATGAAAGACAGCTGGTTTCTTTTTAGACTCAAACTGGCCATTTTACCGTTATTTTTGTTAGTTAAAGTTCGTTATATTTGGAGTATACTATGGCGATACTCCTCTTCAAAAGTCACACACGGATGTGGATCAATGAACCAAATCAGTTAGACTGATGTAACAAGGAAAGCAAAACTTGATTTTATTGCGTCCAGTCATTTCCATCAATCTATCGATCAATTAGGATGGGCATTTAACGTTGCCTCAGACCCACACTGAATTTCCTAATCCAAAAATGCATGCGGGTCAATGCGCTCTTGTCTGAAAGCAAATGAGTGATACCCAACATATTGCTGGGCACAAGGGGGCTGTTCGGGCCCTCAACAGTGGGCATCTTTCCAGTCAGTCCTGTGACATCATGAAGGCATCAAAACGCACGCCCCTGTTGTTTCCTATGTAAGCCTACAAATCTTTGAAGACGTGCGTCACCACGCGTCAGGGTACGGCACTGTCCTATATCCCAGCGTCCACGCACCTCAGTTCTCTCAAGAAGAGTAGCAATTGTATCAAGTTTGCTCCTTGAATTGGCACAACCCGGCTTCTGTACCCACGACTTTATCTTCTGTCTGTACGGACGCGTCTGATGTGTGCTAAGCTTGTCAAATGGCCCTTTTGTAACGAACATTTAGATTCATATGTAGTCTAGACTATTAAAATTTTATTTCATTGTCAAGATTTGAAGTGATTAAAGTCTAAAAATGCATTTTTCACTGTCAGTCCCATTATGCTGTGGAAAAATTCCAGTTTTGTGACTGCTCTGCCTGTGGGGACGTTCTCTTCAAATGTGTTCAATAAATACTCTTTAAAAGGTCCATTAAGGGAAAATTGAAGACTTGGGATCTATGATTTCATTTAATCCTAGTTTGCATATTTGATTTATTAACAGCAGTCAGTTAGATTAAATTACAGTGCGTGTCATGGCAGTTGACACGATGTGGGACAGATGGATGTTTAAAGCGGTCTTATGCTGTAGCTCCAGCATGTGATGAGTTCTTCTTCCAAACTCTGTACTGGCAAAAAAAAGAAAAAGGCTATTGAAAGTACAGACTAACAAAATCACAGCAGCTGATGAAGTCATTTTGTTATTAATCACTGACTGACCACACGGTGTTGCGGCCATTTCGTGTTGCGTTGCCGTGCTTATTTTAACACAATTTTAACACTTAAATACAGGACTAGATGCGGTAACCCCAGGGAGAGCAAACAGGCAGCTCAGAAATCTGGCCTGAAATGTGTTGACCACAAGCTCTCCTGCTTAGCAGTCCGTCAGCCAACTCAGAGCCTAATAGGTGTTGCCATGGCAGAAGGCATCTGTGTGGAATGAGTAAGTAATAGCTCTGTCTTAGCTGAAGTGGCTCGCACTGCCTCTCCACTTTTCCTGTGCAGCGGCAGCAGCAGGGCTCACAGAGATTCTGAGAATTTGGGCGTGCATTATTGCGGGTTACAGCTGCACAGCTTTGCCATTTGCAATGCTCTTTCATTAATCAGTATTAACAGTGTTCAATGGGGGGGCCGACTCATGTGGCGCTCCCATGGGCAATGCTTCATCCCCTCCCATTTGTGGCGCAAAAACGAAGCAGAGTCTGTGAAAAGGACCGTCTGATTAAAAACATTGATTTTGTACAATATGCAGGCTCTCTGAAAAAGTAGAATGATGAATATGCAGTGGCTTTTATGAGCTGCTTGTGAATGTAGGTAATGAATATAAATAAAAGTATTACTCATCAGGGTTGCATCCTTACCAGGAAATGGTTATGCCCTACAATAATGTGTAATTATCATCTCTTATGATCAGTATTTTTACAAGCTACAGTAATCAAGTAGCAACTGGGTCACCTCATTTAGTGAGAGTCTGAGGGTATTACGTTTCCCCTTTTCAACTCACATCAAAGGCAACACGCTTGATCAGGATGATTTCTTAAACATTACACATTTCTGTTTCATCTCCCCTTGACGGCGCTGTATCAGATAATTACTGTATTTTCTCTATTGTGGCGGATTTGATGAAAGAAGACAATAAGAGGTGCAATAACGGGAAACAATGTTTTTAAAAGCTGCAACCTGGGAGAAGCACTTCTTAAGATTTGAAAAGTAAAATACATTATTTTTGATGGGAGGATTTGTACTATAAATGGCAAGTTTTAGTATTAACCGCTGTTAATGTTGGTTTCTTTTATCCATGGCCTCTATCTTTCTCTAACCTTAAACAGGTAGTGTTTGGGCCTAAACTTAACCAAACTGAGAGGTGGTAGATCAGTGATTTGGAACAGTTTTGGAAGGCTCTGACAAACAATGTCGTCCTGCTGATATCGGCGTCATGTCCAAATGTCCGTACGCGTCATTTTGGAAGGACAATAACCTGTTTGGTCGTTAAGTTCAAACTGATGAAAGTCATTAAAATGAATTTTACCTCGGTGGCTAATGATACGTTAGTGGTTATAATTAGCTCGCATAGTTTCCGTTAAGCATTTGTTAAATAGCATCAGCAGCAAAACTAGAACGGTGGTGATTAAAATACGGGTTCTGTTGGAGCTGTGTGCCTATTCTGGCTGAAGAAGGGGTGACAGCTTCAGCTGAAAGTCAATTGCTTTCACAAATCATGGATGAGTGGTCGATGCACTGAGCACAGGTTAGCGTAGCAAATGGAAACACCTCAGCGGGACTTCAGAAGTTTTATCTGTCAAAGAAATAAATGGAACGATCTGGAAGATGCTGCAGGGGCCTCAAACTTTCAGCCGAATGTAAATGAGACACTTGAGAGAAAAATATGATTTCGGTAATGCTCTCAGTGGGTTTGTCCAGACAGCTGCTGTTTGTCTGTGTGGAAATGGGGTGATCTCATGGCGGGAAGAGAAAAACAATACAGTGTTTTACTGTAAACAAGGCAAAATCATTAAGCTCCCCAGAGTTTGTGCATGCAGGAAAGCAGCAATTGGCATTTTCATATTCGACATGACAACCTTCCGGACAACACTGTCTGATACTCTCAATACCATTATTATTTAGTGTTTAATGCAGAATTTAAAACACTCTCCTAGTGTCTATGACTGATCTAACATTAACTTGGCTTCCAGTCTGGTTATTAATGAATTATCTTGAAGGCAGACAAACAAAAGCCAAATATGTTAATAATTTATCTCTGTCTTGTGTTTCATGAAAATGAGAACATCAGATCAATAATCTCCATTGCCCCTGCATGTCCGTGGACGAGCCGCTTGTCCCCATCATGCGTCAGTGCAGGAGTTCGGGCGTGGCTCTGTGGTCAAGTAACCAGAATCACAATAGCTGGGAAGAGAGCGCCTTGGTTTTTTTGTTTTTCCTCTCTTCCGCTCTTTTGTATTCTTCTCAGCGGACACCTTAATGGCACAAAGTCGCAAAGGACAGCTGCCAGAACCAGTTTGCCACCCAGCTGATTGAAAATCTCAAACGATCCGTCACTGATTTGAACGGCCTCTTGGTTTGAGGCGGAAACCAGCGCTGTCATCGAGACACACACATTAAGAGCATATCGGATTGTACAGGCCCAAAAGTTTTCCCGATTCTTTTAGCGGTTCTGAACCAGAAATGACTCCCTGCTTACGTAACGCACTCATCAACATCTTTTCAATATTTAATTGCTGTTTCAGGTTCAAATCTAAATCCACGCCTATCTGGACGCTGCAGCTTAATATCTTTAAAACTGGAAAACGTCGACGTAAAAAAATTGTAAATCAAGGCCTAACCATTCTTTGAGAAATGGGAAAGTCCCTGCTGCATACTGGAGCAGCCAATCTAGCAGCCAGTCTGTTTGTACACTTTTATAGCTACACTTTTTTTCTCATAAAGCTATTTATTTATGTGTTTACTGTATTTAGCTTCAGTTCTTCTCTCAGATGTAGATGTAGACGTGCACACGTTTGAGCAGACATCATGGGAACATGTACACATTAGTTTTTGTTGTACTGTACACACACATGCACGTTCAGTGTGTGATTCAAAACTTATACTGAGTAAGTTTGGACTCCAGTGAAGGAGTAGAACCATCTCAAGGAGGCTCAGAAGGAATGCATGTGAGCTAAATATGAGTGTCACAGCGAAGCGTCTGAGTACCTATGCCCATGGGATATTTCAGTTTTTCTTTTACAAAAAAAGAAAAGTTTTTACAAACATTTCTACAGTTCTGTTTTTTTCTGTCAAGATGGGGTGGTGAGTGTTACTTAATGCGAAATAAAATGAACTTTTTTGATGTAAGCAAATGGCTGCAATGAAACAAAGGGTGAAACATTTAAAGGGGTCTGAATACTTTCCGCACCCACTGTATGTACGCGTGTGTGTGTGCATGTCTGTGTATGTATTTAGGTTTGCAGGATATACACACATGTACATTACGTTCACTGTTATTATTGTTATTAAGGATTTTATTGATATTCACAGTACGATGTATATTTTTTTCCAGTATGTATCGAGTGAAGTATCGACACATCTTCAATCATCTCAGTATATTCATGAAAAAATGGATGAAGAAATAATTGCAAAAACAATAAATACATGACATGTTAAAGGCATGCATGTGGCAATAAAACATTGCAGCGCTCGTAATTGGCCCTTCATGGCCGATTTAATGTGAACACCCGGGATATTGAGATACAGCTGTGAGTATTCCTCCCTGCTGAAGTGTCCTTGAGCAAATAAATGTGAATCCCTACCAGCTCCAGTTCCTGTTCTGTAGCTCACCCTGACCTACCAGCACAGTATGTTCTCCCTGGGGAGCCGAGGGTTATAGAAGGAGGATTTCACCTCAGAATCAATTAAAGCATCATGATATTGTGTCTTTAGGAAATCAAGCATGATTTGAGCTGTTTATATGAACTGATTTTGAAGGCGTTCAGATGTCAGCGGTTAATAATACTGTATAAATGCCTAGTGGGTGCTGTGTAAAGCCCTGTAGATTTGGTTTTATGGGAAGTGTTGGTGAACACTGTGACCTGAAGTAGTCCTAGCCTTCTGGTCTCATGTTTCAATGCACTGTCATCTTCATTCATCTCTGTTATTAATTCATCTGTGGAATTGCTTTTGCCATGATGCAATACAAGGAGGAGGACTGCTGCACACAGACGGTGCTCACCTCTGACCTTGCCCATAAATCATCCCCTCTAATGAAATTGACTCATCCCGTTCTTTTCCCCTCGCCATTTCCTGCAGGGTCAAAGCAAAGAAAGGGGTGAACCTGCTCCAGACCAAGTCGAAGAACGCCCAGTGGAAGGTGGACTGGGAGGTGCAGTCCGGCGCCAAGCATTCCATCACCACCATCGATGTGAACAAGAACAAAGCAGTCAAACAGGGGTAAGTCAACAGCCGCGGGCCTAAACACACTGCGTCTGTCTAACCAACTACTGCAGCTGCTGATTCCTGCCCTCGCTCCTTGCTACACAAAGACAACGACATTTGTCTTGCTCAACAATGGACAAAAGGTTTTCAAAAAGGTTGCCTCTTATTAAAGGCAGCTTTTAAAAGCATACACCATTCTTTGTAAGTGGCCCAGGAGCTACAGACAAGACAAAGTACAGCTTTAGCCCACAGCAGTGACTAAAGTAGCCTCCAATTTATAGCACAAAGTTAAAAGAATGGAGATGTTATCTGCTTAGTGTCACTACATCTGCTGTTAATTCAGTCTACGTGGAGTGATGAGGCAGACGATTCTGACTGCCGGCATTAAAATGCCTCTCGGATGAGATCTTGTCTAAGAGCAGTAATTATGCCAACTTCCTCAAAAGAGTAAAAACACCACATCACAGTCCTGTAGTGTCTGGCGGCATTGTAATGGACTCTGTCTGGACAGGTTCTACGTTAAATGCAACTTTATGGTAATAGTTACCCTAGAGTTGCGGCCCCAGTCTGATTTGCAGGCCCTCTGTAGTCTAAATGGTGTATAGCCTATTAATGCATTTGTTAGCCTGCTTTTAGCAACACGGCTAAAAAACGGCCTAAATAATTTGCCCAGTAAATGTAGGCACTGAGATGAACATGTAGAGGCAGTTCCAATGTAACCCCACTCTTCTGCCACCCGTTTAAAGGGTCAATTTACCCAAACTTACAGAACACAAACGTGACTAAAAAGTGGTCTAGCCAGGGAGATAGTTTTGGTTTTATTAGAACATAGTTTGGCATATCTACCTCCACTCCGATACAATGGAGGTGAATTGGAAATTGGATGGAGACTTTTGATGCTCAAAGCAGTGAAAGTTTCTCTTTTAAAAAAGCAACATTTCTTTCTCAGTCTCTTTCCACAGTTTTCTTAGGGGCTATTTTCTTTGATAGAAAATGTTCCAGTGAAAATGATTTACAGGAAGGTTTGTGGGTTATCCAGAGTAACCAGGACAACGTTAAAATGTCATTAATAAATGCTTCGAGCAAATATCTAGAATTCCATTCACCTCAATTGTATTAAAGTGATGGCAGAAATCTCAGTCTGAACAAAACTATACACTATAGGTAGGGGAGAAAATGTTTTTTTTGTTGTTTTTTTTTTAACAGTTGTATTTGAGAGAACTGGTCCTTTAAACAGCTGCTTGCACATTAACACAGGAAACATTGATCACATTTTGTTCATGGTTTTTTTACATAGGTGCAGTCTGCCCTGCCTCTGAGCTAATTCCACTGAGGGAAAACAACTAAAACTTTACAACCATAAATCACAATATGTGATGTATTCAATTAATTAAGAACTGAAGCACAGGGAGTTTGGCTGGTGATCACCAGGCCTTGGAGACATTAGCAACTACTGGTCTACATATTGGCGTCCTTATGGACTCCCTTATGGCTGGGGAGAAAGAGAACGGCGAGGAAGAAGATAGAGTGGCCTTACCTGAAAAAGAAATCCACCATTCCTCTCTTGTTTACTTCTTAGCGCCTTAGTGGCAGCCTTTCTTGCTATATTTAGTGACCCATGTCATGTAATCTTTGCCACCCTGTCATCATGTGGGAAATGTCCAGTAGGGGGTCAAGCATGGATAGAGAAACAACGTGTCATGCTGCATTGTGTCAAGTCTGTGACCACCTAAAGCCAAACAGCCAAACAATAGGCATCTAATGTTATAAAGAGTGGAGTCACGGAAGAATTCATATTTTTGACGCTTCATTCCCAGCAAATTGATTGAACATGAGCGTGAAATCGTTTTATATAAAAAGCCCTCGTGCCTCTTGAGATTTTCTTGTAGAAATGTATTGTTGTGAAATTGGTTCACAATACCTGTATTTTGGGTTGTTTGGAAGTCCGCGTGAGGTCTTTGTAACAAAATGGAGTTTCAAGAAGCTCTAAGTAATAAATTCCAGTGAAATGTCCCCTCTGTGATTTGTGATGTGCTTTATTTTGTGTCACGGGCAAAAGCATTTCATGCTATTTGTTGTCGTGTGGGAACTAGGAATCATGAGGCCACCATGAAGCAGATTTGTTCCTTCCTAAACTAGTAATGTTTGCTTAAACTTAAAGCTACTCAGTGTAAATTTTTCTGTGATTGTTGCACCTTTCAAATTATAAGTGGTGCTTGTAGAGAAATACGTCACTCGTAGTGATTATTTGGGCAGTCCAGATGTTTCTTTTCATCCATTCATGCCACTGCGTTTCCTCTGACACCACCACTGTGAGGCGCCAAAGTCGGAGATTTTCCAATCTCCCACACACAACGGCGTTAACCAGATTTTAACCATTGTGGTGGGGGTGCAGAACATGCTCATGTGTGGGTCGTTTATGGAACAGTCACAACAGGAATTAAGTTAGTCGCAAAGAGGTGCATACTTTCTATTGCTTCTTCAAATTCTTCACAAACAAACTGACAAACACGGCCCTGCAACTGATTTCACGTGTATTTTAAGGGTTCATAATAAAGTTAGTTTTGTGGATAGTTTCTATTATCACACTTTCAGCACCTACACTCCCTGCAGCTTTCCTTTTGATTATATTCTTCTTTATTTTATCAAGAAAGTACATCCAACCTTATTTTCTCTCTTTTTTGAGTGCATGAGCTTATACTGCAGGGCGAAACTACGTGCAGCAGCCTAACACTCAGACACTTTACAGTAATGAGCCCAGAAATACATGAATTCTCAAGACAATTCTTCCCCTAATTACCCAGTTCAATGCAGCGGTAAGGAAATTCTAATATGTTTTCTAAGTTCAATAATTGTCCTCATTCATATGTCTTTTTGTGCAAGATTTAAGCAGCAAACAAGTAAATGCGCAGTATTTAAAGCCCCCCCTCCTCTCACACACACACACACACTCCCCTCTCCCCCGAAAAAGACAAACACACACTCACACACCAGCATCCTTTTGCATCTCATTGGTGAATACATCTGAGTACCAATTCTGTTTGAACATCTGGTTTTGTTTACTCAAAATTACCTGAAACTGAGGAAATGAGGTGACAATGTTTTCCCTTCGGGGTGTATTGTTGATCTCTTCATCGCTCCACTCTCTTTATTATTCTGTTCTTATCTTGGATTTTCTCATCATCACATCACACTTTAGTCTATGCTGGAACTATTCAACACATTTATTCTTCCTTAACTCTCCATCCGGAACAGTCCCATTTTAACAGCAGCTCGCTGGTAACACCACGTGAACCAATGCATTATTGATCGCGGTCAATGGGTTTCAAACCAGTAATGTCAGAAAACAGAAACAACCGATCATTTAATAAGATGAATCTTGGTTCATTTTTTTTTTTTGTTCTGAATAATTTAGTGTTTAACAAGGGATGAAACAAGAAAAAGATTCAGAGCACATATTTAAGTGCCAGTAACCTAACAAAATCTTCTGCAGGACAGACAGAGACTGACAGGCAGTCTGTGTTCATAGCTCTGTCATCACTGATGTTTCCCTGTGATGACTCTGAGAAGCTACGCACATACACCGCACCCAGCTGTTGCTCACCAGAAAAATAGTTCCGCCACAAATAGTTTTACACGGAACGGATTACACAAACGAGATACAGCATGTGCGGTGGTGTGCTTTGGTGGTGCTCTGAGTTATGTTTTTTCATGTGTTACCTCCTGCCTCCAGTTTTTATGCTAAGCTAGGCTAACTGGTACTTAACACACAGAATTAATGTTGATCTCACTTTTGGTAAGAAAGCAAATATTCCAAAACTATTTCTTTGAACTCCTACTTAATTTCAATCAAACATCCCTATGCTTTGTTTTAAATGCTTTTAAAAATCAGTGTTTCAGACTAAAGTGTTCTGGACACATAGTTCAGACTTCATGCCTTTGCACCCCGGGGGGGCGTGATGAATTAACGGCACGAAAGTGCGAAGTATTCGCCTGCGAAATTATTCATCAAAATTATTCATACCAGCAGCGATCCGAATTTGCATCATTTGCGACACTTTTTCCACAAAAGATTGGTTGGAGCTGTTCCAGTAGACTGTCAGAAATGATCTTCACCTCCGCCCACACAGACACTCAGGACAGGATGGTCAGCAGCAGCACCTCCATCACACACTTCTGCCCGAGCTGTCACAGCATCAGAGACATCCAGGTGGACTCTCTCTCTCTCTCTCTCTTTCGGTGGGATCCGACGTTCACTGCGCTGCTGCTGCTGCTGCACAAATGCAGATCTCTAGATGGTTAACAGTTAAAAAACTGCCTACGCTTCTTCGGACAAAAACCTAATCAAACACGTCCGCCACTTTCATTAGGAGCTGTGACGTGACGTCCGAGCCTTTATTTGCCTGGCGAAAACTCAGAAAAATCGACCTCGTTCCACAAAGAAATTACATCACTTTTTCGCTGTGTATTATCGCGTTCTGTGTGAAAGTATTTATGACAAAGCGGTCCGAAAAAATATATTGAAGTGCGAATTAACCGCAGGAAAAAAACCGCCTTAGGCGTGGACCATTCTAAGCCCCCTTTTCACCATCTCTGTTCTTCTGCTGTTGTAACTGCCCTGCACTGCTTTGATCCAATGAACTCTCCCTGTTAATCAGTTCAAACAGACCTGTGATCAAAGAACAAAATCCCCCTGAGCTCCCAAAAAAGCACCAAGCTACAGCTTTTAGAATATATACTTTGTGCTATACAGACAGTACATCATTAACTTAATAGAAACAAGGCCGGATTTTCTTGAGCCATGTTTACTTCCCTCCTCTCCTCCTCTGGTATAAAATTACCCATTTAAGTTTTCACCGCCCACTACTTTTTTTAAATGCCTTTAAGTAGAATTTTGTTTGTCCAACAGCGAAGCTTTTTCCTGTTTCTTGTATCAGAGCTTAAAGGTGTCATGAATGATAACATGAAAGATTTAGATTGTTCATTTTAATAATGGAAGATAATGGACAGCAGAGTACAGGAAGGCTCACCAAAACATTTCCCTCTACATTTCCTTTTTTTTTTTCTCTGAAACCTCGGGAACCGGACTCAGGTGACATTAATTTGCTAACACATACATAATTTAGTATTTTGATGAAAAGGTCGCCCTATAATCCAGTTGCGACGTCATAAGGGAACTGCATTAAGACTGTAACACAGCAGCTACCAGAGCAGTGGAGAGAATAAGATACCAATTGCCATAGGTTTAGTTATTCTTTAGTGATTTCAGTCTATCATCCTGTCACATCGTGATGCATTAAGTGGCAGGACCCGGATCGAAAGGGAAACGGGAAGCTTGCATTGTAATTATCTGCAGCCACAATACATATACGGATGATGTAAAGCGATGGAAACGTAAAGCAGAAAATCAATACGGATTCTAAGGGCATGTGCCGACAGACAGTGATGTGATATTTCCCAAAATCTGTTCTTTTGAGCCAGATCTCAAAAACCACGTCAAAATGTCAAGAGTAACTGTAGCTCACTGAATGCAACGTGAAGGATAAATATCTTTCTTTTTGAGTGCTTTTTTTTTTTCTGCTGCTTTCACTTTCATTTCTGCAATTTACTCTTCACTCTGATGAAAAAGCATGCCCTCTAACCCAAATCAGTGCATAGTGAACATCATTTTTCCTTTCCCTCCGGCGTGGTGGCAGTCGACACTGTATTGAGTGGCTGTACATGTACTCACTCCAGCGGGCCATATTGATGACAGCTTTAGTGTGTCACAGACAGATGGGGGTGTTTGTTTTCAGTGAGTGATGTCGAGACAAATAGGCTGAGATCTCATCACGATGTTCCGGAGAGGAACCTTTTGTGGGTGGAGGCTCGTACAGATAGTTTGATCCAGCTTTCATTAAAAGGCTCTCAGACTGAATGGTGGGTTGGTTCTCTGCTTTTGTGAAGGACAGACAGCGAGCGCCTCGCGCTCAGCTAAAGGTGAGGTTTGGGTGGGATGCCTCTCGTCACGGGCGGAGAGAGATTTAATTTGCCCCTTCGCCACAAGTGAGACAGTTTCATGTTAGGCTTGTTGAACCCGAAGATTACAAGCCCAACAAGCGGGATTTTCATAACAGGAGCTCTGTTATCGCTTCTACATCACTGGCATGTTTGCGATAGTCAAACGGAGATCCCAGCGGAAGTCTTTTGGTATCTTTACACTGCAGAGAGACGCGAAAGAGAGAGTGCTCAGATATTTCATGTGCACGGCCATCAGAACAATCAGGTTACCTACCAAAAGCCATTGATTGAAAGTGAGAGGCAGAACCACATTTGCAATCTCCTTGCTCAAGCTCCACACTCAGGCCTTGAGATAGAAGAAGAAAGCTGGCCAGCCAGATTAGGGAGCAGTGATTGTTTATTGACAAGACCTGCACACTGTTTTCATTCAGAGACAATCACTGAGTAATTCATAGCATATGACAACTCCATCTAAGTAAGTAGGAATGCCATTCTAAAACCATCAGTTTTAGCGTCTCTTACCAACAGCCCCATGCATACGAGGGAACATGTATAGGACAATAAATAAATCTAATGGCAGATTAGGTTTTTTCAGCAAAGCACAATTAAATAAATTATCAGCGGAGATGTCTGACATGGAGCTTTACCATCAGCAAGACAATCCAACCCAGTCTCCTACAAAATACATGCGTGCACGACTGATTAGCTTTGTCAAATACTTTCTGGAGAAAATCTCTGTGACTGCTTTCTGGATTACATTCCCCGGAAAACAACCCAGGCTCGATCCAGGTGCCTAAAATTCCTATTAGTTCTACAGAAGGAACATTTCGTATTCAGGGGTTTGTGCCTAGACCAAATGAAAATTGTCTATAAAGGGATTATGGCACTAAAAGATTAAATTGCAGCATGAGAGAATGATTCATATTGTGATATGCTTTAGCCGAGTTTCAGCTTCTTCACCTTGAATTTCATTTAATCAAGAAAGATGTGAACCAAAACCACTTATCATAATGGCTGGACAACAAAAGGATATTAACCAGAACCACTAATAGTAATGGTGGACTGCCTCTTTGCAGCTTTTGCGTTGACATCAAAACCTGAATAGCATTACGGTTGCTTTTGCTGCTCGTTTCTCACATCCAACGGTGAAATTTCTGTGAGTAAAGAATGGTAACATTTCAAAAGGGAAGTCAGTCGTGAAGCTTCAGATTGTAAACAGCACACTGTGACCTTTAAGATCCTATAGCCATGTTAACTGCCTTGTGTCTGTCAGATCTGACCCTCTGGGCTCTACCAATCAGTCTGAAGGAGCTGTTTATACTGCTGTTGACTGAATGAAATGTTATGATGGGGCCTTTTCATCGATGAATGTGTCTGACAACTTATGTGAGCTTTGCTAAATGCATTATGTTGCTTACACTCCACTGGAAGCCAATACCTAGATACTGGATTTTATTCTGAAATCTTCTCTGGGCAGCTTATTGGTTATTAATTCATTGATCCAGCCAGAATACTATGATCAATCTTAAAACTAAAAAGTACTTTCAGCTCTTCTGTGATTTCAGTACAAGATAATAAAGCCATGATGTTATTTTCTGAAGTTGATCAACTGCATATGCATTATTACATGCTGTCTTTGTGGGTTTTTTCCCCCATGTTTTACAAAAAGACATGCCTTCAGATATGAAGATTTAGAAAATGAATTTGAATAAAAAACAAATGCTAAAATACATCATCTGACAGGTCTCTACACGGCTCTAAAGAGTTTGGCTGCAGTGCTTTGCATGTTGAAGCCTTAATGAATACATTACATATGTGTTCAAGTCAAGGATAACGTAAGTAAAACTTTAAAAATAACTGCAGAGCAATGTGTCGACAGCACATTGCTCTGCATTGCCAGAAGTCCTTGGGTTTTTTTTCATGAATATGTTGCAGATATTTGGCCTTTAATTTTGATTGGTATGTGTTTGTTTTTATGGTCTGGCAGGGATGTTTTGGGCAATGTCGAGGTGATGCAGTTGGATTTCGAGATGGAGAACTTCACCAGCCTCTCGGTGACCAGAAGGATCAACTGGAACATTGACTACAAGGGGCAGAACCCGCCTCCCGATTCAGAGAAGGTTGTGACGGAGCTGACGGTAGTGCAGCGAGATATTCAGGCCATCATCCCTCTGGCCATGGTGAGTGGCAGGATGGCCAGATTCATAATGATATGATTGTTATTAAACTCAGATTAATTTAAGTTAAGTCATCTGACCATCTCAGGTCTTTAATCATGTTAAAATTTGTTGAATAAACCAAAACACCAGAACTGAAATTCCCTGTTTTAAAGGAAAGGTTTCCATTTACATTTTTGACAGAATGCATATTGACATATTTTGCTGTGGAGGCAATCAGTAGATCTGATCTCAGATAAGCGTTGTTTCTTGTGGCTACATAGTGCAGGTATACTGGTAGCCACACAAAGGTTTGTTATAACTGGTTGGTTTCTTTAAAGCTTAAAACCCTTTCATGACTCATGAAATGAGTCACGAGTCTGTTATTCAAGGCTGATGTGAGATTATTATTTTTATATATAGAGTGTTTTTCCTACATATACAATGTTTTCCTAGATATCACAGCTGCACAGTGCACAGTTATCTTACAATAGGCTTAAACTAAAAGGTTGAGGTGTGTTGGACAGCTGGCATACTTAGATCAAACTATATATATCCATTACTGGTCCTTCAAAAAATGCATGGATCGGGCTGTATCCGGATCAGCTCAGGACATCCAAAAGCTCAAAATGTTTGTGCAGATGGTGAGGAAAATGTTTTAAAGCCAACTGTTGCTTTGCTACGAACTCACAATCGGATATCTGTATGAGCTTCCCAGGTTGTTCAATCCCAGTAATGATGTTTACATACGACTCCTATGATGACAACTGTTGTATCTACACTAAAACTGCAGCTTTAAATATCTTTATTTGTGACAGCCTGCACTTGTTTATAAGTAAATATCATGCACAGGTCATCAGACATAATACAGACAGGTATATTGTCATTACAAATAAATCTAATCAACACCTACGCTCTCTGCAATGACTTGCTGATTGTTAAGAAAGTCAACCAATCCCAGAACACTTAAGTGTCTATTAGTCTTTTAATCGGGACTGTTCTCTTTGCTCGTGAAAGGTGGCAATTAGTGAGGGTAGTAAACAGATTATGGTAACAGAGGGAAATTAAACAAGCGAGAGGTGCCGAGTACCTCTGGCTATGCCGCGCCTGCCTACTTCTTCTCTTGTGATCTTGCTTCACTCACTTGTTTGAGTGAAACTCAGTGAAAAAAGTCTCATTAAACTTTACTGTGCATGGCAAATAATATAGCAGACTGGATGCAGGTGGCCTATAGAAGTAGATGTCTGGCACTTGCTGAATGAGATGGTTTTTCTGAGGGCAGCACATTGCAGTGTTCATAGTGGGCAAAGGTCATCATTGCAGCCGTGAGACTCTTCAGGAACTGCGAGGTATTCGGTCAGTAGCACGCTCACTGTCGTCAACCGTCCGTCGCTAAATACATAATATTACTAAGGAGCTGCCGGGCAGGAGGTTCTAGAGGAAGACCAAAGAGGAGATTTATGGATGTAGTGAGAGAGGACATGAAGTTAATTGGTGTGAGTGAAGAGGATGCAGAGGACAGGGTTAGATGGAGGCGCATGATTCGCTGTGGCGACCCCTGAAAGGGAGCAGCCCAAAGGAAAAGAGGAAGAAGACTAACAATATAAAACCTCTATCTCTGGGGTATACCAAAAAGTCTAGAAGGCTTGATACTTTTGCCAGGATAATAAGTCTTGGTTATCTGTTATGTATTTCCATAATTACATCTGTTCTTCACCTAAAGCTCCATTAAATATACTTGAGCTGCAGTGTACTGCACATCTGTTGTAACATAAGGTTCACTTCATATCTCTGGTCCCCTTGAAATTTGGGATCAGCATGCATCTTGTACCCAGTTAAGCTGCGTTGCAAAATTAAATTTCTGCCTGTGTGACTTTCCCTTGTAAAATTTACATTCTGAAGCAAGATGGCAGGAACCGTTGGTGCTCTTTCCACAGCTGCCTGCCACCTCTGCACTGTATATTACTTGGTATTTAGATCTATGGGTGGTTATGTTGTTGTATAATTTTAATGCTTTTTAGCTGCAGTCTCTAAGCACAGCACTCATGTTAATACTAGACGGAAAAAATAAAAGGGGACTGGTATTGTCATCATCTTCAATATTTTTAGTTGACAGGGAATTTCAAGGACGTCATTAGTCTTTGTCACTGTAATAAAGAAGACTTGGCTACATTCGTTTTGAAATGGAAAGAAAGGAAAATGATCTGTAACACACTAAGATTAAGCCCAGTCAGGCTTGATAACTCCAGAAAGTTTTCGCACCCTGGGAATTCTCTGAGTGCTTCCAATTAGTCTATCACTGACGTTGTTCAATGATATAAATAGTCACAATTCACTTCAAAACCAAATTTGAGAGCATCTCCGATCAACTCAACCTGCTCATTACTCTCGGATGCAGAAGTTTTTAGGCTAACCCTAAAATCTTTACTCATCAGGCAACATTTTTATTGATTTTCAAAATCCGAGGGAGTCCTGCAGGTAGGTCAACCATGGTCGCCTTTAAGGACGAGGTCTTATCCATCGTCGCAGTTGCGGTGACTACTTGGACCGGAAATTATATCAAAACAAAAAGTGGACACTCCAGTTCCCCCATCAAGAGAAGTGACACAGTTAAACAATGGTAACACCCATGATGCATGAATGATTCGCTGAAAACAGGTGGTCTTATCAGAGCAAACAGAACAGACCAACTTCGTCATTATGGCAGGTTATTGAAAAGCTAATTAGGATTGCGTGTAGTGACAAGGCTGTCTGTTGTACAGTCAGAAAGTTAAGAAATTACTTCACTGAGCCTCCGAAGCTCAGTTTAAATGATAGAAGTAAATTTAATTATAATTTATAATCACATTGAGTTGTTTCAAATTGATGTATGTTAAAAAACGAATGTAAAGATGAGGTAGGGAAAATACCATTAATTAATGCTTTCTTCTGAATATACAATTCATGTTTGTTCATATCAGTGTTTGTTCGCCTTTTGATTATTCAGTTTGACATAGCATTACATCACTGTTAATAACTCACTCAAAATGTTTGCTTTTCAAATTTCAAGAGTGACTTCAGTGTTACCAATATCTAGGATAAACTGAATACTGACAGTGGTGCTTTTGTGTTTTTCTTTGTCGCAGGCGATGTTTTGAACACGCCAGTTATGTTTAGCCTCTCCTGCATACTCTAAACAGCCCTCGAGGCTATTTTAGAGTGAAGTGAATAATCCTAATGACTATGACTGATTGTTAAATGGAAGAACAGTAATAATTGCCGTGGTGGCTGTGAAAGTTGAGTTTCCGGCCTGGATTTGACCCTGCAGCAGGTGCTTATCTCTTGGCCCTTCACAAGAACACAATACGGCACTCAAGTACAAAAGTGATGTATTTAACATCAGAATGTGCCGTGATTAGCACAGAGAACATGGCCACTGTGTATTAATCAAATCAACCAATATGTTTCAAGGGCTTCACATCTGTGCGTCTCAGGTCAAGGAATAACGCATTTCAAATAGAAATAAATCAGGTCAGAATAGAAACAATGTGACAAAAAACTGGCTCTTAAATTGGACATCCTTCAACTTCCTTTGCTGTAGAATTACTGTCATTTTAAGGTTACCAACAAGCACTTTTCAGCTGGTGCCATGCACCCACTGACAGCTTGTAGAGCAGATCAGCACTTTCAGAAACTGCTGACATAAAGAGGTGGTTCCGTCTCCAAAATAATAACAAGATGCATTTTGTGTAACAACAGAGATGAAGGTCTAGGGTGGACCCCTGCAGTAGCTTTTGACAGAGAAACGTGTGCAGGAGGAGAGAAAAAATTAAGAAAGAGGAGCTGGTAAAGTGAAAGAGAATGAAGAAGAGGGTTTTTATGGTTTACAGACCGCAGATTGTGAGCCAACTACAGTTGACCTGCTGCAGATAAGGAGCGGAAGGAGGAAGAGAAGGGTGGAATTACTTGTGAATTTACAATGTGAAAGGAGAGACAATTCCAGAAGGTTAAATCAGCCCTGAGGCTTATTACACACAGTTTAGGCCACTATTAACACAAAGCCACCAAAGCCCTCTTCAACAGGACATTCTTATCACTTTGAGAGAAGAGAGCTGAAGAGGCAAGAAAACATGCAGAGCAGGGGGTAGTGGTTATCCCAGATTCCCATTAGCTGCTCTGTGTCACAGTTGCTGCCAGATGTTAAATAACAAACGAGGTTTTGTGTAGCACAAGCCCCACAGCTTGAAGTCACGCATTACATTTTTACATGTATGTATTTTATGCACTCCTAAAGATACACATCTGGCAAATGTATTGTTTTTTGCTTTTTAAGCTAAGACCCTGTGGCCAATTCTGACAAGGCTCCACAGTAATGGATTACATTCAATGGGATGACAATAACCACAACAAATTACTGTCTGTAATCTGTAAAAGACAAAAAGGGAATCGTCTGCTGTTCTAATAAACTGTGAATGAGTGAAGACATTTAAACTGAGATTACACACACACACATACACGCACACACACTCATTTTAAACAAATAAAGTGAAAGTGGAAAAACCTGATGATTATGACCATTTTTCCAATACAGAAATTTAGAAAAATGTAATACTGTACATTTGTGTATATACAATATTTAAAATATACTGTATATAATTAATTTTACAGTCCTGTAAGGTTAATGCAATGAAACGTTATCAGAAAATTAAAATAAAGCACTAATGTCAATGTTGCTGATCTGAGAGATGACGCTGTGATAACCTGGTTGGTTCACAGCGACTCAGTTTAGTGACAAACTACAGAGCCAGTTCTCAAAAGACAAGTGACAGAGTGACACTCAGATCATCCTCTAGCTTGTTACGCTGAAAAACACCCGACCACACGCGTTTATTTACAGCAGTAACTCACTGGTGTATATTTATTAACATGAGCATCAGTGTTTTACCACTGCAGTAGACCTGTGAGTGACAACTCTGTATGGCGCGCAGAGGACATAGAACAGCCAAAAACGCTGGCACATTCATGCACAGCGGTCCTCATGAAGCAGGAGGATTTCCGTGTGTTTTGAAGTCACTTTACCATTGAATACTGAGGGGGGGCAAATTAGCTATCATTTAGCTTTTGGAGGCATTTGATGACTTGTCATTACATATATAAACCCATATATTTGGGGTGGACAGATTTTCTTTTTTCATATATTTGGGGTTACATAAAATACATTCACTGCAGCCAAATTAAACCAATTTAGTTTAGTATGATAGTGAAATTAAAACATCTTTGTATTACCATTAAACGGACTACCTAATAACTGTTTTGCTGTTTCATGCAGAACATAGTAATTACGTGAAATGATAGCTCTGTGCAGTGATGACTGATTTTTGTTCCAAGCTGAATTCAGGTAAGCATAATTAGTGCTCCCAAAGCAGCACACATGTAATTGTAAAGTGTCTTGTGAAGTGTAATACTTAGCAGATGCCAAAACCACAAGGAGAGCTTCGGGATGATGTCTTTCAATTAGGGTTTCGCCCCAGAGTCCAGTCAATTATCCACAAAGGTCTGCTGTGCTTTGCTTCCTATAAATTGGCCATGTTTCATAAACTAAAAAAAGGAAAAATAAACTAAATACAAAGCTGCTCTGCCTAGCTTTAGTAACAAAAACAAATTAAACTTAAACGGATTTTGTTTTATTGCAAAAAAAAGACGCAGAATTAGATAGGTATGATCATGGGGTTCAGTCAGAATAAATTAATTTGCTACTCTGACAAAACCAATTTTCTGGGTGATATGATTGGCATCAACCACACCGATTCACTGATGTTTCAGACCATGTTCAAAGAATTTGCAAATTATAGATTACTATACACAAACACACATGTATATAGGGCCTTGTGGTGGTCTGATTGGACTTACAACTAAAGGGAAATCTGTTGGACTTGTGATAGTGGTTTATAAAGCTTTAAAAATCTTATTTTCTTTTCCAAAACATATAGTATGAAGGGCAAGCTGAAAGTTTCAAACAGATCCTATGTTCGATTGTTTAAATTAACATTTTGTATCCTGTTAGATCTTGATACACAAAAATCAGTCTGTTTTAGATCCTTATTATCTGAAAGTAGCTGCACTTTAACTACATATATGTTTAACATTAACCTACTCACTAATGCGATTTCTTCAGAGAGATGTCACATTTCTCAATAATTACAACCCTATTTATATAACTTGTCAGTGTGGAATATATAACTGACTGGTTCAAATTGTTTTTATGTACTAATGCTTTAATTTTCAAAGTATCTGCCTGGAATTGGCTCTGTTACTGCTTCAGTGAAGGTTGTGAATGATATTCTTGATCTCCTATACTAGAAGCACAGCTCTACAGTCTAAAGCCTAAGCAGAGGTTGATTAACAAAGGAACGTCTGACAAAGCATTAGTTTACAATGCTTTTTTCAGAAACTTAATGTGTACTTAATGTGTGAAGTTAATGGACAACATCTACAGCTATCTTACTGTACTTAATGGAGTTCCCCAAGGTTCTATGCTGGGTCTGCTTCCATTTTCTGCTTTAATAAAGGGTTTAAGAGTGAAACTATAAGGAAACGTTTATTGTTAAGGAGATACAGTACTGTGAATCTTCTCTCATAAAAGTAATAAACTACAGTCCACCTTTGCTATTTTTCAGTCCCAACTCTTTCTAGTCAAGCTTGTGTTGAACACAAAATGTTTCTTAGTCACTAATTTAAATGTAGAGACTAGCCAAGTTTCCATCCAAATTCAGCGCAAACAGATTTCCAGAAAATCAGCAAAACAAAATGCGAATTAATGTGCATTTCCATCCATTACTGTAATCCAAATATTAGGAGGTGGGTGAATCGAGAAAAACAGTGCTAATTTTCCAGTCGGGTGCCCTTAAATTATTTCAAAAGAAGAGGGCGCAGGTGGATGGAAATGCAGTTATTGTGGGCATTGTTACAATTACCTTGGTATGTGGCTTGATAGATTTGTAAGTATACAGTATTATTTTCAGACACAATCTCATATCGCAAGTTGTTCTGTTCAGATGCGACAGAAAGCTTTAATGTTTACCCATTTGGTAAAGCTTATGGAAGAAACTGAAATAGAAGAAGTCTCCGACTCCGGCCGAATTAAAAACAACTGTGTCCATGGTAAATTACTCTATTGGTAATTGCCATATAATTACCAATTATATTGATATAGATTTTGCTTCACATGTGGGTTTCTGTTGGTATATGTATTTGATCTATGCTCTTATGCTTGCTCTTTCTCCTTTCTGGTATCGCCAGTTCTCCCATGTAAAAGAGGTGTTTGACTTCAAAGGGAATAACCTGGTAAAATAAAATAAGATATCTATCTTTAGATCTTCCCTACATCTTTGCACCTTAGTGCTGTTATGGCACTCTCAGAGGTAAAGTTCAGTGTCATGCCTAAGGACACTTCAGCACTTACTGCCTTTGTTATTTGCTAAAGCCTACACAGAGTAGCATCTACTCGTGACAAAATTCAATGCGGAGTCTGTGTATAATATTCCCCCTATAAACAATTCTGGGCCTAGCAGTTGAGTGAGAACCCATGAAAAGGGGAAGAAAGTCTCATTCTTCATGCTCTTCACCCTTATTAAGACTTAATGGTAAGTGTCGGGCAGAAATTTTAATATACTATTTTTGATTTCAAGAAATGTACATGTTCTCAGTCTCCTGGGCTACTCGTACACCACAAATGAGAAAACGTGTTACCCTCTTGCAGCTTACATGTTTTGCAAAAAATAATGAATTGATTCAAACTTACACCGCAGGCCTGCTGTGTATTTTAATTGACTGTATGCATTCCAGTTCATTCAAAACAAAATTGCAGATGGGGTTGCAATGTTGGCCTTGTTTACGGCTAATTTATCAGACTTCAAGGATTATTTTTATTTATTACTGCATACAACTAGCTGGATTAGTCACGGTTTCATCCCTTTTGATTTTCGGAAGTTGTAACTATATAGAAAAGCATGGCAGCAATATGACGGACATTCTCTCTATGAACTCCAGCATAATTGGATAGGTACCTAACCAGATACATTGTCCAAAAAAAGGAGAAACTAAAGGCTTTTGTTTCATGCATAGTTTTCCTCATTCAAGATTATCTTCATATAATATTTGTTTATGAACATTTGGATTAACCAAACCCCAAACTGTTGAGTACCAGTTAGGCTCAATCCATTAATATGAGCGACTGAATTCCCCTCATGACAAAAATGATTCAAATTAAAGTAACAATACAGCTTTCTGAGTGTAGTGATAAGCCAAAATGGGTAATGGAGGTGGGCTAAGCATACATGGTTGAACCTGAATTTTTAAACCGGATGAAATCATGATAAAAAACACTTTGCTCATACTTCCTCATATTAACATTTTTAACATTATTAACAGTTTGGTCTTGCACATCATGGTGACAGCACCACTTCCTGTTGCATTTTATGCACTCGTTGTGCACTTCGGTGAAACATTTTTGATAAGAGGCATCCATCCCTAATGAGACTTCCTGCTGTGACAAAAAAAACATCTCTTTTAACATCCAAGTATGTAGCTCAACCTTAAGCAGATAGTTCCTTTGCATCAGTACAGTAAATGTCATGTCTTTTATGTAGCGTGCCTGAAATTTAGGCTTGATGCTGTGATTTACCACATAGCACCACATTAAAACACGTGTTTCCTGAAGTGATTAGGGTTAAGGTTATTACTTATCTTCGAATTCTGTCCTTTTCGTCCCCATTTCAGTTAATTCCAGTTGTTTACTGGAAGCACAAAATACTTGAAATGAAAATGTCAGTTGATGAAATCCAATGAAAAGACTTAGCATAATGACTTAGTAAAATGAGTTCTGGTCTGCCACTGAGAGTATCACCTGAGAGACCCAGCAGCCCTGGTGGTAATGGTTTTAAATGTGGACGTCGGTAAT
This sequence comes from Coreoperca whiteheadi, assembly GCA_011952105.1. NCBI lineage: Eukaryota > Metazoa > Chordata > Actinopteri > Centrarchiformes > Sinipercidae > Coreoperca > Coreoperca whiteheadi. The sequence goes on from WNGW01000031.1 coordinate 4,501,933, forward strand.
GCTGATGAAATATCAAGGAAAATCACTCTCTACCTCTCACTGTTTCATGAATATCATATCTATTTTTTCTCACCATAGGACACTGAGATTATCAACACGGCCATTCTGACCGGACGCACCGTGGCCATTCCTGTCAAAATGGTCTCCATAGAGATGAATGGAGCAGTTACTGACATCTCATCCTTTGTGCAGTGCAAGTCATCCAATGAAGACATTGTTAAGGTACGGTAAACCTGATTTCCTCAATCTCTGTATCTGGGAGAAGATGTCAATTTAGAAAATGTAATCCCCTTACTCTTCCACTAATACTGGGGAGTGGCCCAGCACCACAGTCTAAACATCAGGAAAGCATAAAAACTTCATTTTGGGCTCCTACATATGTTCTCGTGATTTGATTCTTGCCTTATGCTTCAGATAAAACAATGGATGTTCATAAAACTCTAAATATAAATCAATACGGTAACAAGGGAGCAGTAAAAGCTCCATTATATGCTTTTCGAAGCACCACATCTACTGCTTGTCAAAAGAGACACCTTGTTCCCAGAGGTCTGCTCACCTGACGGGCTGTAGTGCACAGCCCGCCACCTCTTGTTGTTCACTTAAGTGTGATAGCTTCTGGCAGATATATAACACCAGTGTCCCAGGATGCAGGGAACAATCACTGCTCAGGCTCACAGGGAATCCAAGCTGAGAGTACAATATCAAGTCTCATTTGTTGATTAAATAAATTAAAGTGGGATCACAACAACTTGCAGAGCACATTAGAGGCTGTGATTACGCCGTTATTATTTTCTCCAGTCAATTACGATCATAATAGATTGCACTATAGGCAGATTGCATAATTGTATAGGCAGTACAGTGAAGTGTTGCAGTGTTGTTTTGCACTGTTGATTATATTAAAAGGTGGGGTATGGGGAGATGTGACCTTAGATGAAGTAAATAGCATATACTGTATTTCATTATATTCAAATATAATGCAAACAGTCGAGACAGTATAGACTGCCTCATTGCTCTTCTTAGTTTTCTCTCATGCAACCTATAATAATACTAATATAATAGCCTTTCCTTAGCAATTTCCAGAAAGCAGATTTTATAAAAAAGGGTTACAAGAAGATATTACAACAATAAAGGGATCACATAAAAAGAGAAGAGGTATAATGAAAGGTTTGCAAAATGCATGTGTGGACAAAAAGTCTGCATAAACTATGTGAAACTGACAAGTTAGCACTGAACAAAGTACCCTAAAAAGCACCACGTTGAGTCCACACCTCAGTATACCTTGGCAAGAGGCCAGCGCACCTCATAACAGAGCTCCAGTCCCATGTTATGAGGGACAATGGTCTTCATGATGAGATGATGGAAATGTAATCAAAACCAAAATGATTGTGTATTTCACTTCATGTGCCCAAGGATAGTTTTTTTGTGAATTAAACTAAAATTAGTAGTGGTTTTGTGAGATGGACAACAGCATGAGATTTCTCAAAGGTGTGTCCCATACTTCCAGACCATTCCACACCTTCCAAACCATTTCTTTCGACATTCACTTGGTGTTGGACACAAGCGTTTGATGCACAAAGGGGGACAATAGGGGCATGATGAAAGAAGTTATTGATTGGGCATTGTATCTGCTGCCTTACACCCACGCTGTCCAAGCATGTATTTTGTGAACAAATAAATTCTGCCAGTGGCAAGATGTCCCAAAGTGTAAGCCATCTTACCCTACAGGGTGTTTTAACCTACCTCCCTGGATAACAATAGATTTAACCAGGGAATCTGGCCAATGGTAGCAGAATTTTTCTTAAACCAGTTTATACTTTATTTCCTTTCTCCCGCTCCATGTAAAGGTTGCGCGGCTATTGGAAAACTCTGAATACAGTCTCAGCTGCATGTGAATACACTGCACTCAGTGGGAAGCAGCCACCAGGGAGGGGGAGGCCAGACGTGACTCGCAGTATGATCAACTTTGTCTCCCAGTAACAGAAATCCTTAGATTTTTCCATATTAATTTCTTATATATGAAGAATACTGAATCCAGTCTATTTCGAAAAGCCTTTTGTTCATTGAATAGTAAAACTTTCACCTCAAGTCAGACTAATGAAATCCTCCTCCTCAAGGTCAGGTGAGGCAGGTTTAATTGTTGATTTTACAGACTGAGGCCATGAAGCCATAAAGCCAAATCAGATACTGACTTCAATCATATCGGTTGTGACTGGCCAGTATCTGTTCTTATTAAAAGACCAGTATCTGTCCAATATATTTTCACTCTGATATACTGGACTAATCCTAATGTTCGCTGCCTCACACTGTTATCTTGTGTACGAATTGGTCTGAAATAGATTCTGATACCTGAGGGAGAACAAATTAAACTATGAATTAAACCCAGAGTTCAGATCAATGAGTTTCCTAAATAGATGTGTTTCTTTAAGGTGGGAGGGGTTCTAGTTGCCGTGTATTGTATTGTACATTCACTAGAAAACAGGTGTTGCATTGGGAAGGCCGTCCTCAGCACGTTGCTTATCATTTTTCATTATCCATTAAAGACAAGGCGCTGGGCCATGTGATATTGAGTGGGCTTGCTTCAGTGCCCCTGCCATTGAAGATCCGAGGCTAATTTAAAATGAGCCCTTCAGGCCCAGGAAATACACGAGTCATGACAGTTCAATAAAATGTCCCCCAGAAATAAAAGATTCACAGTGATCCCCACAAAGGTGCAACACTCCATTACTTTGTGTGTGTTTTTTTTATACCAAAGGCATTACTGTCATGCCAAAAGTCCCACTGATCTATTCCGATCTATTCGATTGTCCTGTTTTAGTTGCGGCATACTGGTTGTTGTTTTTTTTTTGCTTATTCTGAGCACTACAGAGGAGTGGTGCAAAATACATACACCACAAAGCTTTCCAGTACCTTGTCACATCTCCTGCTAGCCTCATGACTCGAGACTGCAACTCAAACAGCATTTAAACTAAAATTATTTCCAAGACTACCTCCCTGAATAAAGCTTTATTTTCAGCCCCGGCGTTCTTCTCATTTGGGTGTTTGCCAAGCCACAGGCGGTTGTATTATTATTATTTTTTTTTCCAGAGTAAAAATAGGTGAGAGGCTGTCATTTTTCTTTACTGGAACTTTTATTTATTTCTTTAGTTCTTTCTTCTTTGGGAAATAACTAAGCTGCAGTGTGCATCAAGAGCCTATAGCAGATAAGCCAATCCTGTGTGGGCACAGTTGTAGCTGTGTGTGTGTGTGCATGAGCAGGAGAAATTATTAAGGCAGCCTAGTTATACAAGGTGGGAAAGGATAGAAGAGAAGGCTGAGTGTGTCAGGGGGTTAGGGTGGACTTGTCGGCCATCATAACCAATAGAAACCAACCCCCATCCCCCTGCTGATCATTCTCTCCCCTGGCATGTGAGTCCTATAACGCATCTGAAAGCAGTGATTCGGCCTCGTGTGTGTGCAGGATGAGTTCATGCCAGTGGTCATCCTGCACACACACTGTACCTGGCTGAAGGCTCCTTCCTCATCACCTCACTTGCATATTAGTGTGACTCATTAGCTAATTTCTTGTATTTCAGATGATAAATTTGGAGCTGCGCTGAAGATAAATAACACCAATGACAGCTCTTCTTTTGCTAGGTGCCTAAACAGCCCTGCAGCTAAAGATGGAAGTGGTTTTAATGATTGCAGCAATAATTGTGCATGTGAAGATGCTAGAATTTGATGGGATTCCATTAATTCCTTGTTGGAAATATGCACAGCCCTAATTTGTCAGTTTACCAAAATAACATATTAACATACTTTCTCACTTACCTGGTGGTTTCAAGCTATTCAGATACATTATATGGCCAACATTTCAGGAAGGCCCTTTCCTGTTTCAGCATATTAGTTCCCATGGTTTTAGAATGAGATGTTCAACCATCACATTGGGGTTTAATGTTCAGGTGTCCACATATTTCTGGTCATATAGTGTAGTTTTGCTTTTATTTACTGAGCTTCTGAGATATCTGTCTTTGACCCATACAAATCTCCAGATCCCTGCTTTGCAATATGAAAGAAATAAAATTATGAGGACTTTAAAAAAAATAAAAAATGACATCCAAATTGTTTCTAAGAGGCTCCAAAGTCCCATCTTTCCACAACAACAGATTATTTTCACACGCAACATCATTAATCCTACCAACAACAGGATAATGGGGGCTGGCTCATTTAGCTAACAGAGCTAAATGAACTCATTGGTTGCACTGCTCTTGAAGCCAGCACACATCCATCACACGAAGAAAAGCTTCACAACAGCTCCAAGACAATCCCAGTAATGCTAGCCATAAGTCAGCCTTCATTCAGTGTTCATTTAATACGTATGTTATCCCTAACTGGAAATTCCATTTGGCAGAATGTATTGGCAATTCATTTAGTGAGTGGTATTCATAATATTTAAATTTGAAAATAAAATCTGCAATAATTGTGGTTTCTGTGTGTGGCTTTGACATTGAAACGTCGGTGAGAAAATCTCTCGTCTTCCCGTGGTCTGTTTGACACACTTAAAGGAAATCAGTGTAGGAGCAACACTGGAACAAAAGCAGATTCAAGCAGCCCAGCTGAGTGTTCATTTCGGCCCACCTCTAGGATAATTGCAAATCCAACATGGAAAATATTTTCAATCCTTTGCCTGCATCTTGTTTTGTGTATTTTTGTCTTTTTACCTTGTTCTTTTTTTTTTTTTTACATTTTGTTGCTTTGGGCTGACCAGGTGGTTTGTAGATCTGCGACACATACCATGTAACCATGGCAACCGGCGTTCCAGTCCAGTGTGTTGCATGTCATCCCCTTTCTCTCTTGACCTTTCCTGCTTTTAAATAAAAGCTAAATGTCCAACATACTCTGTAAATTACAGAAAATATACGCTGTGCTGTCAGAGCGTCTGCAGTTGTCTTTCCTCACTCAGTGCCTACCACCTACGGTACACAACCCTCCACCGAAGCCAGAGAGAAGATTTTTGTTATTTGTTTCATTGTAATTACACATTCTTGCTCCCATCATTGATTCCCTGTTGATTTTCTGTATTTTCTTCCAGACAGATTACTGGTTTATTAATGACATTGTGAATTATGAATTACAGCCTTATTTTTCACCTTCTTAATCCGTAAACGTGTCTCGAAAGCAGAGCTAAAAGAGAGTGAATAATGGACTTACATTCACCAGGTGGCCAGAGACTTGGCTCCAAATGAATGATAATGTTGGTCCATAACTGCTGGATGTGCTGAATAAGAGGTAACAATGTGTCAGTTTTCACAACACTGCCCCAAAAAGAATTGCAGAATTATTGCAGGTTTAACACAAAGTCTGAGCTACAAACTGTGGGTAGGGCGCTGGAAAGATGTAGGTATTTACTAGGAAGGGTCTGATTAAAATATGCTATGGAGTTGTGTTATGGGTAGCATCCAGTGTTTTAGGATCTTGACCCATTCTCAGGACTAAAAGTCTATTTCTCTGTCTCTGCTGCATCGATTTTGACCATTCATTTTTAATTCTGTCTCTTATAAGTCCGCTAACTTTGTGGAAGTTCAATACTAAATTGCCGAAGTACCCCATGTGTAAATAATGAGCCGATTATGTAATGGCAGTAAATCTGTTTAGCCTTCTGACTACTCAAGATGTGAACAAATGTGTTTAACTGCTATCGCCGCAGAATGTGGATGAACAGAGAATCTGCGGTATTGCTGGTGCTGTGTGAATGGTCACATCGTACTAGAATGGCAGTAAAGCATTGCTTGCTTGAAGGACAGAAGCTGCTGCCTTTACTGGAACCGTTTGGGAAATTAATTCAGTTAATGTTATGGAATAAATGCGTGAAAGGTCCTCAGGTGTCTTCACCTTCATTAACCTAGCCAGTCGTTCACTCTGCATCATGTGACCAGTACACGAGCAAATGCAGGCAGCACTTGCACTTGTCCTGATGATCGGTCTCCACCCAGGCAATCTGCTGGCACCATGGAAGATGCCACAGCGCATTAGCAGCAGTGTGACGGCATGTGGCGGCTCAGTGTGTGAAAGCCCTCCTCAGCAAGTCCCCACAGGGCCACTGATACCCAGAGTTGCTAACAGCTTTTGACTTGCAATTAGCCGGCCAAGTTTATCAGCAGCAATAGCCGCAGGAGCCGAAGCGGCACTGCAGCTAGGGCTCGTTTCCAGCGCGTGTGTGTGTGTGTGTGTGTGTGTGTGTGTGTGTGTGTGTGTGTACGTGCACTTGAGTGTGGCTTTAGGGTAGAAGGGAGTACATGTCAGACAGATGTTCTCCACTCGCTCTTATACAGCAAGCCGTGCTGTGATTAATCAAGGCGGCTGGGGTCATTGCGTTGAGTTACTTCTTTTTCTCTCTTTTGTAACTCGCTTCATACAGATAAGACCGCACATGACCAGACAGAACAATAATGCACAAAAGCTGGATGCTGTGGAAGCCCATAAGGTCAAACCCTGCAAAATTGCATTAACTGAACCAGAGGGAAAGACTGTCATCTTATGAAGTCCTTCCACCGCCCACCTCCCCCCACTCTGGCCTGTCTGCATGGAGGGGGAATTATATTACCCAGACCTCCTCCCAGTTATGATGAATCCCCAGCCCTGAGAAGACTGGCCAGCCCGACCTCCATTTGCGGGAGATTAGATCCTCTGATTACAATGCCAGCTACCTCCCACCACTAGATAAATCTTCGATGGGAGCCCAAAAGCAAAGCCCTCCAGAGCCATTGCAGTTAATAATTTAGTGTTAGAGGGGGACAAGTATTTATGATAATTCAAATGGAGCTGGAGCTTTTCGACTAGATGGGAAAGCTAAAGAATGGTTTTAAGTTAAAAATGGCATTTGCTAAGACTTAAATTTAGAAATTTCCATATATTGAACTCATACTCTGTGTCATTGCTGTGTCACAAATTCTGTCACATTACATGAATGTCCCGTGAAAGGTGAAATGCGTGAACATGTTTATTAATGTGCCGTGTAGGTGTTATGAACTAAAGTTCATGTGAAATGTCACACTTCTGTCGGCCTTCATGTTGTGTGACTTATGTGTTTGCCTAAATGCTATTGTTGGCAAATTATGTGTCTGTATAATTGTTAATATATCATTATGTAGAGAATGGGCAAGAGAGGTGGTGGGGTTAGGACGTGGTTTGCATGCCAAATTTGCACTGTACATGTTTAACAAACTCTGGGTTACTTAGAAGCGCTAATTTAATTGCATAAAAGATGCCAATTAGATTAGAGAACAGCCCACAGCCAGTAAGCATTGTTTACAGCAGCAGTTCTCAGCACTGTGCCATCAAGGCCGGAGAGTCTGCAGGTTTTCATTCTGACCAAACACAGCAGCAACTGATTTTCACTGTTTCGATCCTTGTCTCTGGTTAAGGCTGCCAATATCAACTGCTGTAGTGTTTGGAAGGAATGAAAACCTGCAGAAGCACTAATCTACAGTGTGCTAAAGCTGTGTCAACCAAACAGAATACAAAGAATTTTCCCACTTATCCCTTTTTGTATCTAGTTATGCAGATAGTTTTGCTTTTGAAGTACTTAGGGTTTGAGATATATCAGTGTTAACAGCTTCGATTGAGACTATTTATTCACCAGAAAGTAGTTGCGGGGTTAACCTGAGTAAGCAAGATATTGCTTTTTGAGTTTTTCAGATTTCAGAGACATATATTTTTGATACCACTATAGGTTTTTATTTATTTATTTTTGGTTTATATGCCCTGAACTTTGACATCACGTTCACATATCAAGTATGTGAAAGTATCAACCCTGAAATGTTCTGTAATGAATTGTGTCACTGACAGCATCAGCGTCCATACTGTGCTGCATATCATCTCATACCACCTAGATCCTCTGCCACCGACGTGACCATTACCATATAGATGGCCTGACCTCTGACCCCGATCTGTCCTAGGTGTCCATGAATTGCGACTACGTGTTCGTCAATGGGAAGGAGACGCGGGGATCCATGAACGCAAGGGTCATCTTCAGCTACGAGCACCTGAGCGCACCGCTGGAGCTGACAGTCTGGGTGCCCAAACTTCCCCTGCAGGTGGAACTTTCTGACAACAATCTCAGCTTCATCAAAGGCTGGAGGGTTCCCATTCTGCCCGACCGAAGGTGAGGCTCAAATCAGTTAGCACGCGTGTGATATTATAGGGAAGTTACAGTTTCATGTATCATAGCTTTGGCCATCATTCCCACCTGTGATAATAGCATTGTACTCACCAAGTTAACTGCTGAGATTTGGAAACGTGGCAACATCAATAAAGAAGTCCGACGGCGCATGAGACGTGAGCAGTCAGATGATCAGACAGGTTGTAAACAAACCCCCACATGAAAGAAAAAACAATGGTGAACAATGAGGGATTATAGTGCTCACTTTCCATTTTTGCTTGACATAAAGTGGTTTAGATAATCTGGCTAAACTGTCGGCTTGTCTACAACGTGTCTGATCCTCTTGACTGCTCACGTTTTTTGCCATGTCGGCTCTCAATGTTGCAGTGTTTCCAGAACCAAATAAAAATAATGGCGTGTGTTACAGGCAGTAGACGTAACAACACATTCCTCAATTGATCAACAGGACAAATGACCAGCATGTGACGTACAAAAGTAACACCCAAGCTGTTATAATCTAGAATTTCCCTTTGATGTAAAGTTCAACCTACATAGAATAAAAGCTCTGAAGCACTGTGCGTTTCATTTAACAGTAATGTGTTCAAGGGAGCATTCTAAAACCTCTTTGCTCTATTTCCCTTCCTTATCCATACCCTATGGTAAAAGCAACAGGGCCAGAATGCATTAAGTGTTGTAGAAATTTGGGATGTCATATTTTTGTGCATGATTACCAAAGGACTGATTATCCTAAGAGCATGGAACCCCGCAGTCTTAAACATTAGAAACTGAAAACCAGTGCAGCCTTCTCCCTGTTATCCAGGATTGGATGTGTAGTTAGATGCTCTGTCTTAGGTACACGGTGGAAATGTACCCAGCAAAATGAGGCTCTCAAGTGCAAATTGATCTACAAGGTTGTCATGTTTGTGTCATACCCATCTGAACCCATTTTATACAACAAGTCCGAGACAGACTTAATTTGACTTCGAGTAAGTACACAGTAAGCGGTTCAGAATGAATATTGGTTGTACTTTCAGATTATGATGTTTTTGGACTAACAAGCAGGTAATTTGAGGTGTTACTCAGGAACTCGCAATGATTAGATTTAGATTGAGTTTAACAGTTGTTGTAGCTGTACTTCCAAGAAGCTGCCACACCGATGATGCATGACCAACTCTCCTTTTTGTGTGTATTGCATCAAATCTACTGTGAATAATTGGTTAGCATTAACACTATTTACATTTTGACAAGTAAAACTAAATTTAAAAAATAATTTCATAATGTTAATAGTCAATAATTTCTGTTTAGTGACCAAATACAATAAGGAATTCTGGTTAGTATCCCTGACTTCCTGTAACACAGCAGAGTACATTTAAACATTGTTAAAACCTAAACATGTAAACACTGTAAACCAAATCAGAGGAAAAAGATCTATCGTTCCCTCCACAATGATGTGGGAAATATCAGCTTCCAAAATACTTAACCCCTACAACATCACAGTTTAGCTGTTTAGTTAGAAAATACAGCTTACTTAAAAACCTTCACAGCTCCTGTACAACACTCATCTGGAGCTTTACAGACAGTACGCAGCACTGTCAGTGTTGATTGTCCCATTAAAGTTGCCAGTAATCACAGTTCCCAAAGAGATCAATCTCTAAAAAAAAGACACAATTTTAAAGTGCAGCTCAATGTCTCATTCATAAACTAAGTCCATTAAACCATGAACTTCTAAAAATTCCGTTAAAAGAAAAAACTTGAAGCTCCACACTATACCCCCCACACACTGGAACACACAGTAGGAACACAAAGTAAAAAGAGCCTTGCACAAGCCATGTCAGGCCAAGAGCCATGTTTGAATATCCAAGCCAGGCTAATGTGCTTGTAGGTTGATTTTAGCCTTTAGGAGTTTGAAAAGTTTGGAAAGATATTTAGGACTGAGGGCATCTGTAAGTCCGAGGAGAATGCAGCATGCACCAGCCACATTATCAAGACCAGTCAGCACTGAAGTTCCCTTGGTTCTGCTCCTCAGTCAGCTTTTAAAGGTCCCGATGCATATTACTCTCTGCTGGACACACAAATAGGCGTCTCCTTTATTCTCGCTGAAGTAAAACATATCTTGTTTTTAAAAATGATCAGCCTCAATGAAGAAGGAGAAGGTTTTGTGTGAAATGTTTTTTTTAAACAAAAAATACACGTACTTGTTTGCAAACAACATAATCATTTGTTAATATGAATTTATGAAGAACATTTTAACACTTTCACTTCACCTGAATGCCTTCCATTCACACACTCTTGCAACGCCGACCACTTCTCCTCCTTGGAGTTTGGTCTGCACCATCCGGCTGTGACATATATGTACACTCAAGGGGAACATCTTTGAAAGTCTTAAATAAATAAGAGGCACTGTCCAATAAGATTAAACTTTTCTCTACCTTTTAAAGTACTCCTACCTTTTTCACATTTTGTTGACAGCATGTCCGAGAGGGACTGGCTTAACTCTGCAGGCATTTGTGTGGCTGCAGTCTGTGCGTGACTTTATGTTTAACAGTAAATACATTCAAATCGGCAATCACGGATTATGTACGCATATATTTCTAAAATTTCGCATTATACAAGACTTCCGCTTCAAAGTCAACACAAATATTTTAACCACTTGTGCAAAATAATATAACATATCGAAAATGAATAAGAAAACAATATACAAAAGCACTTAAGTGTGTTTCCCTTATAACTCTGGACCTTTTTTTCAAAAACTTTAATTTTCACTCAGTTGACCAAGAGTGATGCTTTAATTTCATAAAAGGTAATGTGCTCTGACCAAAAATGAAACAATGCAGGCCTGAGTCCTGCTTGGGAGCTGATGACCTAAAACAAATGGCTGTTTTACCTACTAGTGCTACCAAACTACCAAAATAAAACACACAAGTCCATAGGATGTTCAGTTGTATTCATTTCAATTTTATTCATATTACGCTACTTCATAAGAAAAGTTATCTTATTGCACTCTTCATATAATTTAGGTCTAGACCGTACTCGTTATAATATCATTTCAAGTGACCCAACAATTCAGCTCAAAAGTAACAGCACAAAACTACGGGAGAGAGAAGATGTGGATGTATTGATGGGATAAGAGGGAGAGAGGAGAGAGGAGCTCAGGCCGTCATGGGTTGTCTGCAGCATGGGCAAGGGAAAGATGGAGAGCAGACAAGGGGGAAAGGCTGTGAATAGAGTTCAGGCTGGACGCTGCAACAGTCCAACACGGTGCTCTGGCTATGGGTAGCAACCCAAATGAAGCTGTTGCAGCCGGTAGACATGTACTCCTCACAGGGTCCAGGGAGAGTTTTCTGGTCCTCTGTCTAATAAGTACAATTGTCCGTCTCCTCAGTCACTTTAATCGACCAAATGCTCATACTATTTCATACCGAGGTAGTTCTAGCTTTAGGTCTAAGCTAACAACACTAAACACACTACTAATACACAGAAAAGTGGGCTGCTACCACACTGAGAGCTATGCTGATGTTGCTAGCATGCTAACTCGCTAAACCTTTACACACATTGCATCAAATTGGTACAGTTTTAAAAATGCACACACTTATATTTACCTTCTGCAGATGGAATAACTTTCTGTTAAAAAAAGAAATGGCCATTTTTAACTGTACTCTCTGCTGACATCAACAGTGTTCACATAACTGCGTCTGTGCTTGGGCTCATCCCTATTGTTCCCCGGGTCCTTACGTTCCTAGCATGTGTGTCTCTTGATATAAACCAACATTTTATGAGATTGGTAAGGGCTCTATTCGCAGTTGAAGTTCAAAATAACGAAGGGAGATGGACATTTCAAAAGCTGTTTGATTGGTAGAAATCCGTTCAGCCACTGTGGAGATATCAATGTCTAAAGTCAAGCAAACTGTCTTTCCCGCAAATTTGAGGCCGTAGGAGTATAACATTAGTAGGCTATAAACTGTAGGGGGGTGATTTCAACATGTTGAACCAGAAAAACATGCATTGAACATTTGACCTAGGCAACAACCATTGCTGAGAACATAAAAAACCCTTTGAAAGTTCTCCTTAATGTGGCATATTAAAAGGATATTGAACTGGGCAGCAAAGGACCCTGGGAACATAGATATGCTCCCCTGTGCTTTGCGTCTGGCTAGTCAGACCTGCATCTCCCCCTGCAGTGTTACCTCTACAACTTTCCTAAAACTTGCATTAAAACACTGAGTGTGTCTTAAATAGAGTACAATTCCCGGGGCACTCCATGCACGACTGACCCCAATAATCTTCACTGCCAGCAAAACAAGTTCAAAAATTATAAGAATTAATAATTGTGACACTTTTCAATTATGTGTAACTTGAATAAACACAAACAATAGGATAACTCATTTACTTGAGCATATCTACATTTTAAACTGTCTCAGTTCAGGACATGGTCACTGTATATACAGCTATTCAACATTATGATACGGTTCTCTGCACTTATTCTGTTTATATTTTTGTAAGACATCAAGAAAATTGTGTGGTATTCAGGTTAGTATTATACAATAAAAATAAAACAATTTTTCAAAAATGAATGAGCTGTTGTCTACAAGCGTATAAAATATGATACCTATAGATGTGGCCATAAATGGCACCAGTGGGAGATTGAGGTTGTTCGAGTCAGAGCCCTAAAGAAAAATGTGGTCTTAGGTTAAGGAACCTGAGCTCATTAAAATATTCCAACATTCCTGTCATGCATGGAGCAGTCACAAACAGGCCCACAACCGTCATTTAGGAAATGTTTAATGGGAGCATTAACACTCACGCTGGTGGCTGCTGTCGTCGCTGCTGGAGTGCATCACCGTAGACCAAATCCATTTCTACCCAACCAGAATACAAATGGCGTGTTTAAGGAGTTGTTTGAAGAATTAAGGTATTTCAAATGACCTAGAGTACTTGGAAAACATCTTGCATAGCCTCATTTTTCAAAGATCCCCAATGGGCTATAATGGGCTGTAGAGAGTATATTATTTTGACATGTAAAATGTATCTTAAATCCCGACTTCATTTTATTCATCCATTGTAAAAGGCCCAGCCTATGAAGGTAGGACCCTGCAGAAGAGGGATCGTATATTTGCTTTTTTGGGAGATGTTCAGACGTCGTTATATTGAATGGTGTTTGCCGTTTGTCCAGTTTTTACCAGGCCCCAGGGTTTGCCCGAGGTTTCTTATGGTATAACTCTTGTATAACAATATTACCCTTGTTATTTAACATTCCCCGAACATCAATGGGTGGACTAGTTTTTTCAAGTAAATTGGTGTGATTTTAATGCCAGTTTCTCTAAAGTATGTATCTCTAAAATTCCTCCAACCCATTTTCTATGCACATAGCTTCCCTTGTGCCCTCATGAAAACAGTAATCAAAGACCCCTTGTGAGCTATTTTAGGTTACTATGATTGCCACACAGCCAGGCCAGAGGAATTCATTTCACTGCAGGTGAAGCATTTCTCTTCTTTTCCCTGTAGTTCTTTGCAGCATCAGGCAACTGCAGACAAAGACAGCTCCCATCTTTCGGAATGGTGCCACACGCAGACTATTGAAGCTGCTGATACTGACAAGACTGGCCTTCCCGCAGGAGTCTTTGTGTTTTCAGTGGTGGTGTTGGACACCATTGTTTGATTTACGCGCTATAGCATGTTTTGTTTTTCTGTTCCCTGATCCATAGCTGTGGCGGTATCCTCACAGCAGTCTGGCATTCACTTAATGCTATTTAAATGTGAAATATGTTGTATTTTTGCATCAAAATGTAATTGCCACTTTATTTTTAGACCTTAGTGTAATAACCATACAACCCAGAGGTGTGGGCTCAAGTCATGTAGCTTTCACTGAAAACCTGTGTTTAAAAAGACATTTTACTTCACAGGAAATAGAGCAATTCTTGCTTATGTTTGCACCTCTTGATTGATTGATTCAGTTCCATTTGTTGTGTCTTGAAAACAGCCTACATCTCATTTCAGGTTAGTTGTACTTGTTGTCAAAGTGTCCGTGCTGAAGCTATCCATGAATCACCATGGATTAAGTCTGGAAAAGTAATAAGCCCCTCTCCAAGACTCACATTGATCACATGTAGTAAATTCGCATACAAGCACATGTGTATGTTGACAAAACAATCCCAATCAAGGTCCACTTACCTGCTTGTTCTGGAGCTTTCGACTGTGTCGCACAGTCCTCATCAGTAGATCGGTTCAACTTCCCCCGATTTGAGTTAGGCCGGAGACCTCTGTCGCGTGTCATCCCCCATCTCTTTCCCTGCACCTCCTATCCGCTCTCTACTGCCTCCCATTTAGAAAATTGATCTTTCTCGTGTGAAACATATTTCATATGTGAAGTGCAACATTTCACATGTGACAACATGAATTTCGTATGTGTAGTGTTTGTTAATCTTACTCCCAATCATGAATAATATTAATTTGACACACTACTAACTGTTATTGTGTTGGTGTTTACATTTTGAGTATGTTCAAGACTCAGTCCCAAAGTTTAGAACTTGAGACTTGACTTGAACTTGAGTGTCAAGGCTTGAGACTAGACTACTTTGTGACTTGCAAAAACACCAACCTGGACATCTGCCACTAACAAAACAAGACCGCTGCCAACACCTGTGTACAAGACTGGCAAACTCTACTGTACCAAGGTGCCAGGGAGGCAGAGAACGGACAGTCAGCAACAGGATTTACGAGAAATCGTTTTAATTTTGAGGACTAACAGCAGCACTGGCATGAGATAGCAGGTTTTATTTGTCTTGACCTTGGTCTTGTTTGTTTACAGTCATTATGGAGTGTTGTGATAATGGATCAGATGATTTTTTTCAAAGGCTTTCAAAGCACTGTATTTAATACCTCAAAGTAAGATAGAAAGTAAGAACTCTGATACAATGTAATGTAGCTCATTAGTCATCTCAAACACACTCCAGTAACACCAAATCGTGAAGATTATCAGCATCACACTTTGCTAAAGCAGCTTTATTTGGTAATTGTTAGACTGAATTATCTTTCCATCAACTCCTCTCAGTCCTCTCATTGCTCACTCGCACTTGCTTATTTTTCTCCTCTTACAAGCACCCTGACTCTCCTTTACACAACCTCTAACCTCCCACACTCTTCCCCTCGCCTCCTTAAGTCTTTTCTTTTCCTTTTTGTTACAGTCTCTTCATCCTACATTCCTTCACTTCTGCAACGTGACACATTCTGAACCTTCATGCGCAGCAAGGTCTCTTGGCCTGCAGTGGGCCTTTGCTACAGTGCAGTAGAATTGCTCACTGGCTGCATTATCCAGTAACATGCTCTAAAAAAGGAAAGAAAGTGTAATCGGGCGGGCAGCCCGTGTGCACTGAAGCTTCAGCTTGTAAGGTTGTATCAGAGACCCTAATAAGAACAGACAATATTCTTCTGGAGGAGAAAAAATATCAACCTTATTTTCAGGTACAGACTCAGGAAGGTAAACTTCCACTGACCTGAGCCAAGAGTTGTGAAACTCCTTGACAGAGACAGAGAGAGCCTTACTGTCTCATTGGGTTTTTCTCTGCCTTTAACTGAATGAGTAACTGAGTGTGCAGTCTCAGCTTCTGCTGTGGAGTTAACTCGCTTACCTAAGTACAACAGCAACTACATGTCCTGAAGCTACGCTGTCAGTCTCCAGCACACAGAAGCAAACAGGATGAAGTCCAGATGACATCCAGGCCAGGGAGGCCCGCTAATGGGAAAACTGGGAAAAAAAGTGCCCCATACCTATAAGATCAGTTTTAGGTTCCAGTTTCCCAGTTCTATCACGTTACTTTTTAAGGGAATAAAAAACATCTGGCAATGGCTTTTGTTTAGGTTTGCTGGTTTGGGGTTATTTAGGCATTCACGTTCTTAAAACCTTAAAGGGTTTTAAATAAACCAACTATATATTTTAGCTTTTTTTTTTTTTTTTTTTTACAGTTGGGGAACACAAAAGACAGTTTTGAATGAATGGTCAAAATTCAAGCAGAGGACTAGTTGTCAATCTTTAAAGACACTGGATTTTACAGTGCAACCAGTAGCATCTTTTTGTTAGGCCTTCCCTACCTCATAGAGACCTGCATCTTTCAAACTCCTCACCTCTAGTTTGTAGCTCTCGCTTTCTGTTGTAATTTTTTATAGTCTCAAAGCCTGACCTGAGATAAACCTGAGGTCATCATCGGGGGTTGTTTTCTTGAGCTTAACAAAGTTTCCTAAAGAGCCACAGAAGATATTATACAACTGTTTTCACACAGCCTTATCCTCATCATGAGTACATTTCTTGTATGAAATCAGCGGAATTCCCCTTTAAATAAAAGCCAGTGTACTGAAATATTTGCTAAACAATATAGTTTAAATGTGTTTTTTCAGCTGTTCAACTTCTCTGAACCCAAATTTATAATGAATGCCGATTTCCTTCCTTCATTTTCTGCTATTAATTTCTTTTGACATTATAAATACCCTCCTATACATAAAAATAGTCTAGTCTCACCCAGAATGATGCATACTAAAATATGTGGACAATTTCCCTGATGGTGTATCTAAAGCCACTGTCTGCATTTAAAAAATGAATTAATGAACAACCATTCATGCAACAGATATGCAAATATCAGATGGTTCGAAGCTCATATTTTTTTTATTAAAAATTGACTCATTGTTAACAATAATGTATGCCTGCTACTATACAAATTTTATTACATTACTCTCAAACATATCCATCCATCCAATACAGTATCTATACCTGTTTATCCTGTGCAGGGCGAGAGGCGAGGTGCACCCTGGACAGCTCGCCCATCTGTCATATGTAGATACTAGGAAGCCACAATTTCCACTGCTAATGACGGCTCATTAAATTAGTTAACATTTTCGATAGTATTTAGTTTAAGAGTTGTTGTTGTTTTTTTTACCGGAATTATGCACACTAAACTGTGTGAACAATTTTCCTAATGGTTTTTCTAAAGCCACCATCTGAATTCTAAAAACTCATTTAAGGCCACGCGTGCTACAGGTATGAAACGTTTATAGGTTTGTAAGCCCACATAAGCATAAACTGTTATAAATTCAACTTTAAAAAATGATACTGTGCAGAATTCTATTAATTATTCACAAACTTTGGGAATTAATATATTAGACGGAATCGATATGCAAGGTTATTGTAACCTCCAAATATCTAAATTGCTACAGTAAAACCAGGTTGTTGAACTGCTACATGCATCTACATGCTATTTTTTATTATGTTGTTATTTTTTACCTGACTGCTCACATGCTGTTTGTACAAATGCAATGCATCGTTGCACTGATTAATGTAATCAGACAGTCGCTCTCCATCTGCGTATCTCTTACCCGTCAAGGCAATCGCTCCCATAGTATTGAATTCAAAGTGTTTGCGCCACATTGTTACAAAATTACACAGCAGCTGTGAAAGAGCTTTGCATTTTTTTATTAATTTCAAAGTAACCAATTCATCCAAACACCGGCACAGAAGTGATAAGTCCACGACCCAAGCTTAATCAAAACGAACTTCATGAGGGGAAGTTAAAGTTGCTTGAATGAACAACTACATGCAGGTACCGTACCTCCAATGACCCATGAAGGAGGCCCTTTTATTCCTAATCATCCTATAACCTGCCAGTGCAAAGTTATAAGCAGAGCAGAGTCCTGAAGTGTTGGTGTGGAGAGGTAGCATGCTAAGGTAAATTAATAGTCAAACCCAGTAGGTGGGAAAGTGGGAAAGGTACACTCAACAATGCATTTTTCTGTTGAGGAAGTGTATTCTAAGCATTTATGAGACCTCGGGACCGAAGTGCTTAGCCTAATAATCAGACCTGTTCCTTGAATCAATGGGTGGGATGTATACTTTGTCGGTGGCTGACAGCCCCGTTGCCTCTCCTGAATCTCAAGTCGCTCAGATAGTTAAGTCAAAGCAAAGATTAAGCAGAGGAGTGCTTTTTAAGGAGGAACTGGCAGACTGTCAAGCCTGCTGAGGGAAGTTGGGTAACTCATACATCTTGTTGTAGAGCAGATTGCGCTCGGTGGGGGATGCACCTGGCATGTTTAACCCCGCTGCCCAGGGTTCCTGTGAAATAAGAAGGGCATCAGTCCAAAACTCTGCTTTTTGGTGCCTATCATTCATTCCCTGCTGGCTCAGAGGACTTTTTCCTCATCGCCACTACATCAGAACTGGTAATGTGATGGATTTGTGTGGAGTGGTGCCGAGTTTCTCATCAGTGTTATGATGTCAAATTATAAAATGAGTAGAGACCCTTAAGAACAGAAGGCACACATTGAGACGTAGCATCATGCCACAGTGCTGAGCATAATTTAGCAGCAGCTGCTCGGTTTAAAGAAGTGACGAGTTAGAATTGGTGACAGTTTTAAGTTTTTAACATGTTTATGAGGGGTTCCCAGTCTATTTGGTGGCCAGTCCCAGACACATTTGGCCAAATCTCGGGTGTTTAGCTTCTCAAGTTTTCCCCCTCATTTGCAGTTTTGCAGGAAACTCCACAGGTGCCTAAAATTGGCACCCACAACATTCATGGGTGGTGTGATGTAGAGGAATGTTTAATGCATTTTCATTCTCTATTTCAATTATATTTCCCCTTTTCTCTCCACCCAAGGAGCACCAGAGACAGCGATGCAGACGACGAAGATGACGAGCGCCGGGTGAGTCGAGGCTGCACCCTGCAGTACCAGCGGGCCCTGGTCAAGGTGCTGACCCAGTTCCACACCACCTCCACAGAGGGCACCGACCAGGTCATCACCATGCTGGGGTCCGATTGGCAGGTGGATGTCACAGACCTGGTCCAGGACTCCCTAAAGGTGGCCGACCCTAGGATAGCGGAGTTGGTGGACAGGACGGTCTTGGTGGGTCTGGAGCTGGGATCCACTGTGCTGAAGGTAAACTGACCGCCTTCATGCCTCAATGCTGAGAATTCACATAAATCAGCCGTGAAAAATGAAGTGTCTGATGCGTCTGAGTGAGAAGCGTGACAGCGGGCATGGTGTTCCTTGAACGTGCCCACCACAGCTGCCACACACAAAATGAAGGTTGAGTTAAAGAGATGAGGAAGAAAGATTTCAAACTTAGAGCTCATTACTCTTTCTGAATTTACAGCAGCTGCTGGGGGCTAAAGAAGCTGGTTCTTTTTAGAGATTGTTGATGCCTTGATTAAAGGATAATGCAGGTCTATTACAACTTGGGTTATATTTTCATAGTTTTGGTCATTTCTATTAGGTATCATGACATTGTACTCACAAAATATATTGCTTAATTTGGGAACACGGTGACACCACTAAAGTCAGACGGTGCAAGAAAAACAAGCAGTCAGGTCATCAGACAGGCCAAGAGTTTAGCCAGATTATCTGAAGTGTGTATACCTGAAATGTCTGTAATAATCCCTCATTACACAGGAAAACTACGGCAACTACAATAGATCAAAGTTAAACCCAGAAGACGGTCAATAAACTGCGATGGATGGTTGCAACAGGTAGTTCTGGGTAGTAATTTTACTGTTCAGCTTTTTTTTTCTCTTCAAAATAAGTCTGCCTAACCTTAGGGTTTTCTTTACAATACATGTCTGATGGTTTGATTGCTTGTGTTTCTTTTTGCCATGTTCCCAGATCTCAACAATTAACTTCATGTCACAGTCAAGCCACTGCTTATCCCTTCAATCTTTCTTTTTTTCACGTTTTATCTCTGTCTGTTATAAAACAAAAACCTCCTGCTAAGTGTATGCTGCTGTTGATGCCCACTTCGCTCAAGTAAAAGAGCTCCCTGACGTAAAGTGCATATAAATGCATCAGCCGAGACAGGTTCAGAAGTCCTTATAAAGGAAGCAGCACAAGTTATGACTCCTGGGCAGTGATTTACCGCTGCTTCACTGGTCATTTATGGGGACACAGCGAGAAGTAACGGTTGGAGAGAGTTTTGATCACCGTGAAAGATCACAGTTTCAGCCTGTCAGGAGAAAGAATAGTTGCCTGATGGATGCGTCTGATGATGGCGAAATAGGGAGGAAAGATATAAGTCGCCTATCCATCATTTTAAATGAGCAATTGATCATTTTTATTCTGTTGACAGGTATGAATAATTATACATCAATTTACCACCAGACGTAACTTGCGACATTGACTCATAGCAGTTGTAAATAAATAAAGAAGGTGTTTCGGAAATGATTTCATACCTCAAACAACTTGAAAAGATTGTGGATTGATCTAGAACCACTTGCTAGAGCTGGTCTGGACATGTTAGATTACTCAAAACTAATGTAATTGGATTACAGTGATCCAGAAATAAAATGATTGGGTCTTCCATCAGGTGGCCCTCAGGCTCCCTTCACATCCAAGCAAATTACATGGTGTTCACCTTGTCAAATATCAATTAACCACTATGCAAAGGTCATCGAGGCTAAAAGTCTACAGCCATGCGAGCGGCTCTGTGAGGCTAATATTTAGTCAGAAGTATTTGCAAAATATTTGACTACTTGGAATTTTGATCTGATGATGGCACTAGATAAAATGTTAAAGGATCACCCAAATTATTTTAATTCATGCTGACGGGGACATGAATATATGAACCAAATTTCATGGCAATATATCCAATAGATGTTGGGAAATCATCACATATATATGTACCTTCTGATGGCGCTAGAAGTAATGTCAGAATCAGTATATATCAGCAAAGTCATCGTCTGGAAACCATGACTGTAGAACATTTTGTACTAATCCATCTAGCAGAGGTTGAGACACTTCACTGGATTGGTGAAAACTTTGACCTGGTGGTGGCACTAGATGAAATGTCAGAGGATCACTAAAGTTTTTATGATATATCCTCTGGGCACCATGAATGTCTGTACACAGATTTGATGGTAATCCGTCCAATAGTTTTCAAGGCATTACACTAAAAGACAAAAATGTCAACCTGCTGATGGTGCTTGACGTAAAGTCAGGTGATCACCAAAATCAATATGATTCACCATGAATGTTTGCATTGCTATCCATCCAGTAGTTGTTGAGATATTTCAGTCTCGACCAAAGTGGTGGAACGACCGGCCATCCATAGAGCCACGCAAAAATAAGGACAGTTTAGGTGTCTTTACAGGTGGATGTCATTCCTTATTTACTCAGTCATAAATCAGAGTTCCCAGCAGGGCATAACTTCATTATGTTTAAGTCACTGACACCTAATTGAAACTCCAGCTGCCTCCTGCAGCTGCAGCTCAGTCCATGTAGGTGTGAATGAATGAATGGAATGTGCAAGGCAAAATCCCTTAAAATCTCGCGTTAAAGCATCATGAAAGAAACAGACATTAGATCTCTGTGTAATCACTATGTATTCAACAAGAATGATTGATGGCTTACAAAACTCAAACTACAAAGAAGTTACAGTAAAAGACCCCCAGTTTGCAGAGCCTATTTTACAATGAACTGCGAAACTATTATGCTAATTTTCTGAAAATGAACAGTATATAGCTCAACAATGGTCCTCTTACTGAAATTCTGTCAGAGGATTTGAATCAGTCTTTGAGTCTTAGGAGACTGATTCAAATTGTCCACCAGCTCATGTATATGAATAAAGAAAAGGAGCAGCTTTTGTCCACTTAGTGCAATATTCCAGACAGTCATTTCATTTCTCTCTTTAAGGACGGTTGAGGATTATTGCATGAATTAAGTATTTCTATGTTAAATTTGACAGGTCTGTTTAATTGAAGACGCAGCATGGAAAATATCTGAGATTTAAAGGTTAAACTATAAAGATAGCAGATCTTAATTATTATGTAAAGGGTATGTACATGTCCTGTGATTACATGGCAGAATGATGACTTTCTAAGAATTCACAGAACCTGGTGGGAGTTGGGGGTTTTAATCCAGAGGATTACTGAACAATGGCAGCTTCTCAAAGAGAAAAAACAGATTTAGACAGAATTCATTGTTAGTCCTCTAATCAGAGATTATTTAATTAATATCTACAAACAGCAACCACCAAAGACAGACAGTGTAATGGAAATAGATTTTAGTCTAATTGATAGAATCTTTAATCTCACTGGAAAATTATAGTCCAATATTTACTATACAGTGTATAAACAGGGTAGTATTTATCTCTACAATGTGATCCCTATTTAAATGTTAACTTCACTGGATGATTTAAATGGAAATGGTGTTACTCAAATAAAACAAACACGAGCTGGAGCTTTGTTGAGTGAATATGCAGTACAACATAGGCCTATATAAATTATAACCCATGGTCAGACTCTTCAAATATTATCACATCAAATATTATATATTCCATGGAACTCCATAGGTGAGAAGATGATGAATGCAGTTTCACCAAATGATCGAATGCCACGTCCAAATCCTCCATGTAATTAAATGTTCAGGCATACAGGCATATAGATTCACCATCGACGTAAAGGCCTCCCTCTCTCTGGACACACAGAGGATGTGGCTCTTACAAGCCTGTAGCTGAAAATACATACATGAGCGCGTCATCTTATGTGACTGTAAACAAAGTCCCATATCACAACCTCCATCTCAAGATGTCACATGCACCAGAGGTCTTATCACCTAGGACATTTGTCACGTGTCACCCCCCCCTCTCCTTTTGTCTCACCATACTTTGATCCGTCTAATACGGTTGAAAATGTACCCCGAGAAAGTGTTAGTTTTATTGGAGTGACTATCAGGGACACTAAGCAGACTGTTCTTTTGCAAGGCTCTGTAGTTGTCAAGGGAACCCTTGCCTTGCAGGGGAGTGCAGAGGTTTATTTTGCAGCTGTTGCACCCACTCACTTTGCAATATGGGAAGCCGTGTAATTGCCTGAAAGTTTACAGGACGGTAAAAGTTGAAAGCGAGGGTCATGTTTTCATTTTTCACTGCATTTCAAGAGGTATTACATTCGTATTTCATCAGTTCATCCTCATGGAAGAAAAGCACTTTGTGTTCTGTGCAAACAAGCATAAGGAGGCAGGATACATCTCGGTGCTCGTCAATGTTAATTACACTGATGGAAAGTGTAATGAAAAATGCCCATCAGTTCTACAAGATGAAGGCTAGAGCTTGTAGAAGTCAAAGCGTAACCAGACTAAATTGATCTGTCACTTAAGTCCACAAAAAATGGATCACTGTTCAATTTGCTAAAGCTCTCCTCTATTTTGTTGGGAGTTTTCTTTTATTGATGTCATACACAGGTACTGTCTGACCTTGTTAACTGATGCTGCCTGTCACATGCTTCTAATGTGGGCTACTTATTGAATCCATTTTAGCAAACATCAAAAATGTGAAGCAAATTTAGTATATATAGTATATCAATTATATAGTATTATTTAGTACTGTTCTAAATTTACTGTATGCCTTAATTTGAACTTCCAAAAATGTAGAAAAATATCTATTTTTATTGAATGCACAGGGAACACATTTGACTTTACACAAAAATACTTGCAGTGAGTATTTTTTCAATTTTCTTATTTACACACCAGGAGAATTTCCAACCAGATGAAGATGTGTGTACAGTACATTTCTTAAAAACAAAGATAAAACTACACTATGCGTCGTCACGCTTTTGGCGGTCCCAAGTGGCAGGAAGAAAAAAAACTGTTTGAATTTCAGAAAGTGTGAAGTGCTTTCAGTATGCTGGGTTCATATAATGTCACATTCTGTTTGATAAGATTTCCCACCAGTCTCCCAATCACATCAGTGTGGGCATACAGTGTGAATCTACAGCGTCTCAATTAGTTGGAACGACATACTCTTACGGCTGCTCAACTTTGTGATTTAGATGTACTTTTATATAAAATCTTGCAGCGTGCAACTTTAATTTTCAACCTGCAGGAGTTTCTTTTAGTTTAATAAAGCATAATGAAAGTCTAACCGAAGGCTTCTGCAGATCCTTGCATTATTACCTATGGTGAAATAGGGCATAGCTTTCAGTGCAAAAAAAGATATAAATGATCCCTTCTCAAGGTCTGCTTAGAGTGGTGTTCACGTCAAACTGATATCTGTAATTTTCTGTGAATGTGTGAGGATGCTTCGTTGCCTGAAAGGTGACTTGTTGTCCTCAGGTGTGTTTCTGTCACAGGAGACAGTATAAGGTCCCCATGAAATCTGCTGCTTGCTTGAATAAAGCTTCCACTGATATTGTGTTGTACCGCACACCAAAAGTATGATTTTTTTGAATGCAGGGTTGGAGAAGTGAAGAGTGTAGTAGGGAGAAGATAATGTAGTGCGGTGCAAGTAATATGCACCAGCATGAGTGAGTGCTCACCCATGTTTAGTGAAGAAACTCTGCTGGTCAGTGTCAATCTGCTGCTTGGACTCATCATTGATCTTCCGTTTGCCTTAAGCATCAGTGAAATAGTGCCTCGGCTTCCTGTGAAGGCCACCAATACGACGCCACGCACAGCTACACACACCCGAATGCTCAACAGTGACTGATAGAGGAGCCCCTAGTTGAAGAGCATGTAAAGTGTAACTACTTTCATGCGTCACTTCACCTCCCATGCCTGCAGCGCCGATGACAAATTCAACTGGGAGCTGGGCTGAAAGGAGCTAAACAACTACAGCTGACCTCTCCTCGCTGGCAGACCGAAATGCAGACGGCAGCCATGTAACACATTCATCATTCATTACTTGGTGTACCTATGAAACATTATTCATTCCACATTCTTAAATTTGGTCAAAATAGCTCTTGTTTGCTTTCAGGCGCGAGGTGCTGGCTCCTATCTTACATGTTAATTATCACCCATCATCAGAAGGGGAGAAAGCATTTTCAAAGTCAAAAGGACAGGCTCAGTTCAAGAATATATATATTTTTTTTTTTCTTTGTCCCTGTCCAATGTGGATTTTGGAATAAACCACAAGATTGTAATGAGCACGGCCTGATGAATGGAACATGCAACAGCTTTTTCTTAAAAGCACAGTAAATGTATAAAATGTAAAAAAAACAAAAGCATTGGTGAGTTTGGTGAAGTTAAGAGGAAAGGCTGCATGACACAATTAGCAGAGTTCACAGGTGGGAAAGACAAATAATAGATACAGCAAGTAAAATTAAAAACAATAATAATGCAGTTTTGTTTCAATTGAGACGTACATCCTAAACTTTCACTTAAGATAAAGTGTCATCATTTAGTTGTGTAAAAGGAATATCAAAAAGCAGGCAAAATATAACATCCGCGGCAGGTTATTGCCATGGTGAATCCTGCTCATTGTCCTGATAAATCACTGCAAGAATGGACATATATTTAACCTTGTTAGTGGCAGGCGCCGTAAATGGGAGTGTCGGTCAGGCCGGTCCACCACTTTGGCCCAGACTGAAACATCTCCACAGCTGTTGGATGGATTGCCATTACATTTTGAACAGACATTCATGTTCCCTAGCGGATGAAACATAAATGACTTTGGTGATCTCCTGACTTTTCCTGCAGTGCCACCAGCAGGTTGACCTTTGTGGTTTGGAGTGAAATGTTTCCACAACTAACGGACAGGTTGCCAAGATGTTTGGTACAGACATTCCCGCTCCCTCTCAGGATGAATTGCAATAATTTTGGTGATCCCTTCATTTTTCATCTAGCACCAACATTGGGTTAAAATGTTGTATGTGTTCAATACCTCCACACCAAATGACATTCCCATCAGCTTCAGCTGTACTTTGTGTTTAGTACTACGTAGCTAATTTTAGTATGCTAACATGCTAAACTAGGATGGTGAACATGGTAGAAATTACACAAGACCGAAGAGATGCAATTTCTCCGCCAATAGACCAGAATGCAAAACAACCACCATATTCTGCTTGTGGAATTTGGAGTCATGATCTCGTGCTTTTTATCCAGTTACTACAGATGTTATCACAATCAATAACACTCCCTCCACCTACACATACAGGTTGCACCACGTCCCAGAACGTTGTGGGGGGGGGGTTTCCCACAGACATTGTGGGAAACTTAGCAAATCAGTAACTGAGGTAAAAGAAAATGAGGCAAAATGAGGGAAAAAGAAAAACCAAATTGCAGCACTTCATCAGCAAATACACCCTGGAATACATCACAAATTGATAACAGTCGGGAAGAAAATCTTTCTCCTGGGTTTTCATTTTTAATGTGACAAAAGCTCGTTTGAAGCTTAATTTTCCTCCGCAAGTGCCAGCAGTTCTCTCCCCAAGTATTATTTTAAAAACACTGCAAGACTGCATCAGTGCAAATAGAATAAATGACAAACTGTGACCATTGCTGTTGTCATTTTTTCTCATTCGACTTTCTGGATAATTATTCCGAGATATAGCACTTGTGACACAGATAGACTCTGTCTCTGACCGGTCTTTCTCTGCTCTGGACTGAAGTGTCTGCGACTCATATTTGTGGAAATTATTAATAGCTATAAAGCTGTCAGTTTCAACTAACCTGAATACCAAAACTTTCATGTCATCAATTGAACTATTTTCAGCTTCAAACAATGAAAATTAATTTGTACCTAAATACAAACTCGTAGATCACGTTGGCTAAACTTGCCCTCAACAAAAAATTTAAGCTCATTTCATTTGCACATAAGAAAGGTAAAAGCAGATTCGTGCATGTGAGACTGTAGAGGATAGCTGAGCTTAGCACTTCAATACCCTACAAGACATTCACAATTTAGTGAATCAAGGCATACTCGGATTGGATCATTTTTTGATCAAATGTGCCTTGTAAAATGGCTTAAACTATGAGGACGTTACGACTGGGCTGACATCAATCATGGCCAGATCAATCCCTCTCATTCCCCTTTAAAGTTGCTGCTCTCCCCACCATGGTGTGCTACGTCTTACTGTAGCAAGGTGAGAACTTCAACCAGTGATGGGTCAGCAAAAACAAGGTTACTCTTTGACAATGGCGAGTGGAGTCCAGACTAGCTCTATGTTCTTGTCTTGTCCAACATTGCAAATATGCTGCCAGGAGCAAGCGATGTCCCTTTTTAACATCACTGCGCTTTAAAACCAATAACAGCACCATGGCTCAACCAATAAGACAGATACGTATCCATAAATCACATACACAAAAATGATTGTCAAGCGCAGTTTCAACAGTTGAGTTTAAGGGAATTTGAGCAATCTAGCATCTCATAAAGAGATGTGCAGCCTTTGAACTTGCACATAATATGAAGGAAGGAATGAATTATGAATCATTCTGTGCACTTCTAATATTTTTCCTCCACATTCAAGCCGGTTTTTATATTTTTGCATCTGTGGGTGGGAACTCCTATGAGCCATTACATCTATAATTATCACTGGGAATCACTCTTGTCCCAAAATGTGTGCTTGGCTGCTTATTGATTTAAAATAAAAGATATATATTTTTTATTATTATTTCATGTTTCTATTCAAAAGGTTGTGTTCAGGTAGATTTGGAGTAAAGAATCTATAGACAACGCGCGTAAAACAGGTTTATGAGATTTTTGAGGGTCTACTGTATGTGTGCCAACTCAAGCAACAAAAATAGCAGAGACTGGGGGAGGTTCAAGCATTGATAGGAAACTTGCAGCTCCTGCTCTATAGTGACAACGTGATTTTCCTTAAATATCCCTGAAATTGGATACATGACAGCTCAGGAATAGATGCCTACACAGTTTGATATGTTTCCAGCATGGATCATAACCCCGAGCAAGATTAGTTTCTGTGAATAAATGTTTTAGTTTAGACAATCAATGTGCAATGTGGTGTATCTTTGAATTGTGTTTTGACATTTGTACATAGTCGCCAGTATGGATTTCAATAGTACTAGATTTTTTTTTTAGTCACTTTAATTGGCCTGTGAAAATATCAGCCACAGTGGAAGGGAACGTGAAATAGCAGAAAATCAATTGTAAGCAAACCCTTTTCACTGGCGGAGTCGTACTCGGCCTGACCTCCGTAGGATTTATGTTTAGACATGTTTTTACACAGAAACTGACGGGTTTTTTGCGTGGGACACGTCTTTCACCTCTCTGTCCCTATTCAGAAAATGGCTTATGGTCTTTACTTCTATTAACTCTACTCTTAAACTGAATCTATCCCTAGCATTACAAAGTTCCACAATCAAGCTAATGCAAAGATTTTTGTTGTGGCAGAAAAAGCTCCCATAGTTTATTTATGCATCTAATTACTAACATGCCTTAGGGTTTGCATGCACGTGTGTGTGTGTGTGTGTGTGTGTGTGTGTGTGTGTGTGTGTGGCGTCCAGTGGACCATAACTCTCCTTTCTGGCACATTAATCCATCACATCCAAACAATATGCATATGGAAGTGTAACCTGACTGAACAATGTTGTCACTGCGTTGAAAAAAGACAGGAAAAAAAGTCTTTTTTAGACCTTAAGCAACTACCAGCATGGAGGATTACTTTGTGTTCCTTTATAAAAAAAATTCAACAACACTTTACGCTGACATTAATGCAGCCTATAGACAGCAATGCAGTAGACACGGTGTGCTGCGCAGAGATTCATGAAGCAAAGTATCAAGGGCAGGGAGGTCGAGGTGCACACAGCTTCAGAGAGGCTTTCACACAGGCGACAGCAGTACTTAATTATTTCCAAACATTAACCTAGGCTAAAAGGACATTAGCAGGGAGCATTATACCGTTATTGTAGCTGTGCAACACAAAGTTTGACAACAATCATCAAATCATCTAATTAGTGTGAGCTATCGTGTTGTAACGAATGCCATAACACTGAAAATAAACAGTGACGGTGTGATTGAAGGTGAGGATCTAATTGTGAGGTGGAGAATATAGACGTGAGTTTTTTTAGACAGCGCTCAGGACAAGATACGGTCAAAAGCTCCAGAAAAAGCTAGAAGTGAGCGTTGAGTTTAGAATATTTTATTACAGATACAGTGTGTCAAGAAGGCCCCCCCCCCCCGCCGGCCATGAATATACTAATGAAAATAAATAAATATGCAAAGATCAGGGCTTAAAAACACGGTTTAGTGGGCACAATAACAGGAACGCCTAACAGTACGTGCTTGTCTTGCGTGTGTTATGCTTTTGCGTGTTGAGTTTGACCCTGGTTGGCATGTATCGTCATCATTTTTAAGTGCCTCTGAGAACTTGATATGAATTACTGGGGGTCTGTGTGAAATTATAAATCAAGGCAATGTAGGGCATATTACAGAGATTACAAAGAGGCCAGAAAATGTCATAAACACTGAAAAGTAATGTGGCAAGAACGAAATACTGTATTTATTTTCTAAACACAGCAAAAGTGTATCAGCAGAAAAGTATGGAGGACTGAAAGTGCCTGAATGAAATAAATAAATGCACCATTAAATAATGACTTAAATGTGTCATTAAATAATTAAAATACCAATTATTTCAATATTTACATTTACATTTCATGATTTAATGATTTACATTTACATTTCATGGTCCTGTGTTGCAGTGCTTCATGAATTGTCAAACTGTCAAACTCACCCATCAAAGTCAGTGGGTGGGGCTAACGCTAATCTAGTCTGATCCATTGCTTTGGTCTGAAGTCTCTTTCCTTTGGGCTGTTCCCTTTCAGGGGTCGCCACAGCGAATCATGCGCCTCCATCTAACGCTGTCCTCTGCATCCTCTTCACTCACACCCATTAACGTCATGTCCTCTCTCACTACATCCATAAATCTCCTCTTTGGTCTTCCTCTAGACCTCCTGCCTGGCAGCTCCAACCTCAGCATCCTTCTACCAATATATTCACAGTCTCTCCTCTGAATGTGTCCAAACCACCTCAATCTGGCCTCTCTGGCTTTATCTCCGAAACATCTAACATGAGCTGTCCCTCTGATGTACTCGTTCCTGATCCTGTCCGTCCTCGTCGATAACAGCAACAGTTGCCTGGCAGCCTCACTGGGAAGTGCCACTACTAGCTGACGCTGAAGCGGCAGGGTTCTGCTGCGACTGAGCCGCCGGAGCTGGAGGAGTTTTGCTCAGAGCTTCTTCTATTAAATTAGCTGCTTCTCGCAGCAGCTCCAGGCAACTTTTAGCCATTTTGTCCTGGCGTTCTCAACGTTAGGGGTTAGCAGGTTCGACTTGGCGGTAAAGTTTAGTTTAATAGTTATCTAAACCAACGATAGAGGCGAAGAGCGCCACCCAGTGTATTGGAAGTAGCTCTGCATCGATCCATTATATGGAATTGATTTGTCTTGACTTGATGCGCAGGTTAACCAATCACGTGTCAGGAGCCGCCTACCAACTTTGATGGGTGAGTTTGACAGTTTGACATTTCATGAAGCACTGCAACACAGGACCATGAAATGTAAATGTAAATCATGAAATGTAAATGTAAATATTGAAATAATTGGTATTTTAATTATTTAATGACACATTTAAGTCATTATTTAATGGTGTATTTATTTATTTCATTCTGGCACTTTCAGTCCTCCATAGAAAAGAAGAGCAGTCACAATTCTTGACCTTTGGAAATAGTAGTTTGACAAAATCTAACTGAGCAAACTCCGATTAGGACCGTGAGGGTCTGTTGAAAACTCTGGAAAAAGACTGTAAATGAAGCGGAGTCAAGATTATGTGGTCATATTTTTGCAAGAAATCTCTGACACACAATAAACAAACATAATGTGCTCCGCAGAGGTGTGTTGCAAGATTGGCAGGCCGCTGCACACTGTGTGCGTGGCCTGTGTCTGTGGATGTGCGTGTTTTTATTAAGGGGGTGTTATGATTTTGAGCGCGACAGAAATCATAACGCATCAAGACCAAATTAATAAAACCAGACACCTGCAGACTGCATCTGTTTCCTCAGATGGTTTGGCTCAAGGCCTTCACATGACAAATTACATTGCACCGAATTATGTGGTTCTTAGATCCGAGCCAAAGGCAGAAAAAAAAAGAAAAACACCGGACGACAAATGATGTGGAAGTCATGCAAGGGAAGAAGCAGTCGTATTAACTGATTGTCTGTCGCAGCAAGGCTCCGTATGCTGTATAAAGAACGATATTAAAGGTTTCAGGTAAAGAACCATGTCATTTTATTTACAATTTTATTTTATTTTGCCTATTTGAATCCAAATTTTCAAAACGTGAAACTCGCGTCACATCAAATTACAAATCAGGCAAATTTAATGCTTCTAAATAACGTTGTTTGGAAGCAGAACTTGTGTATAGGTGGTGCAGTTGGCTTGCTGTTTCAAGGTTTCAGCTGATGATGATTGGGGAAGCTTGTCAGAGCACCAAACCCTTCACTGCTCTAGCGTTGCATGCTTTATTTGACACCAGCTACATTTAGAAAATTCTTGAAATGAAGGCGGAAAAGATTTCCCCGTCTGACTCCGAGCACAAGGCCACCGCTTCGCTGAATGGCTCTTTACTTTGTTCAAGTCCCTCATGACCTCTGGTTGCAATTGCAAAGTGAAATGATGATCTTTTAAAAGTGCTCAAAGTACTGGGTGCAGAGGCCTGTCACAAGCCTGGGATTACCCGAAGAAGCGAGACCGGCTTCAAATGGTTTTGGTGCTTCATGCGGTGACACTTAGATGGGCACAAGTGTTTCTGCTAACCGTCACTTTGAAAACATGTGGTGGCTGCTTCGGATTGTACCTTGCTGTCTGGCTGCTGATGGATTCTGTCTCGAGTGGGTTTTTGTTTTGTTTTTTTCACTATGATAGACAGAGAGGCATTGTCACATGAATCCAAGACGCACTGGAACGAACAACAGCACAAAGCACTTTAATCCAAAATTGGCTTGTCATGGGCTTTATGAGCTTCAGAAAGACAATAAAGCTATTCTGGACTTAAACGATAAAATAAAAAGCACCTTTTCTCTGCAGGTGGAGTCTCCGCTGGCAGTGGATGCAGTACTGGGAGAATCTGCGTTCTCCGTCACAGACGACAAGGTTTCCATCACGGAGATGCGTGTTCACGCCATTTCGGGCCTGACCCTAACGCTGCAGCCCAGCCCCGGCAACAGCCACACCATGGTGGCCAAGGCAGCCGGCATCCAGACACTCACTGCTCCCAAGCAGGTACAACATTATATATCACCCAGTGCAGAAAAGATTAAACAAAATAAACCAGTAAGTTTTAGTGTAAAGCTTTTGGTTCGAGTTCGGGTAAGGCGTGTGGTGTTTATGGTTAGGGTCAGGGTCTCCAGGGACTTAATGTAAGTCAATGCAATGTCCTCCTAAGTAACAAAAAGTGTGTGTGTGTGTGTGTGCGTGTGTGTGTCTGTGTGTGTGTGTGTGTGTGTGTGTACTGTAGCTAACTAGATACGCTCCCCAATCACATACTGACTTTGAGCCATTTGCTTCAAGTTCCCACACTAAAGATTTTTTTCAGACTTTACCATGTCCAAAGCTGCATGAAATATTTATAGTGCATTCTAGTCTGCAAAACACACAACAGTGTCATAAAAAATATGCAGGTGGCAGCACGATCCTTGCTGCATACTTATGTGTGCGCTGACAGTTAAGTCACCGGCAGTCTACCTGAGCTAAATAACAAGCGTTGTGCCACTTCTAAAGCACAAATTAGGTGATAATAGCTTTATTTATATAGCACCTTTCAAAACAAGGTTACAAAGTGCTTTACAATTAAAACTTACTATTAAAGCAAATAAGATCCACAACTAAAGATATAAACATGATAAAATAATTTAAATAGAAAATAATAAGAAAAAGCCATACGATGAAAGTGAGCCTTAAGAAGAGATTTAAAGGTAGATAGTGTGTTTGCCTGCCTGCGATCTCCAGGCAGGGAGTGCCGTAGCTGAGGGGCCCGGACAGCATAAGCCCGCCCGGTCACATTTACCGATCAGGCTCATAGGGAGTTAGCAAAGCACAGATATAGGCTGGAGCCTGACCATTCAGGGCGTTAAAGTCCAGACACTGGATCCTAGTCCGCCCCATTTCACCTAAATATTAAAATAATTGGTTACTCGCTAAAAAGTTACACAATGTGTCACTGCACATGTTTACTACTTCTGATGCAGTGTACATCATTTTCTGGACCTATTCTGATTCTTGGAATTCTTGAAATGTTTGGGGGGGGGGGGGGTTATGTTGTTCAAAACCAACACACTTTTATTCAAGTCAACATATCAAAGCCTTTCAAAATCTCGGCCGGATCAAATTGGCATTGAATCACAGTGTTTCGTATGGTTACAAACGTATCTCTAGTGTTTTGTATCGGATCTCGATAAGTATTGAATCATCTCAGAGGGATAAATACACCCCTCTACTTAAGGTCGAAACATAATACCCTTGACCTCCTGTACACAATTACTCGCCAATTACTAAATGCAGTACATGCAATACTACGTGTACTATCCTGGCTCCTTATGCCTTACTTACACTTAGTACTCAGTGTATTTCCTTATTTCTGTCTCCAGAGGGGTAAAATGAAGTTTATTTGCAAATCCCTTCAGTGGCTCTATATCAACCAGCATGCACTAGTTTCACTTCTGAGTAATAAAATTATTTCCGAGGTAAATCTTTTAAGCTCCAGCCAGCATTGTTAGCAAGGACACCAGATAAAGGCAGCGGCAGTGAACTAATAAGTATCCTTGGTGCTGTTTTATCACAACCTCCATATTAGCCAAGCCTGGCAAAACACTTCTGATACGTCCAAACGCATTTCCCAAAATGGATTTTATTGCTCAAGTGAGAAGACTTCTGGGTGGAAAAAAAGAGCAGAAAGTGAGCTTTTTCTTTGCCACTGTCTCTTCACATAGGAGTAAGGATCTCCGCAATTCTCTGCAAGGAATTAATTGGCAGCCCTGCTTCACCTAGGGAGACGTGTGTTTGTGTGTGAGTTCTTTTTGCCCTGCTTTAGCCTTTCGTTGGCCGGCAAGTTGCTAAAAATGCAACGACAACCACATCAAGCATCAGTGAGAGAGAAGCGAGCATTAAATTCCAATTTTTCTTGCTTTCCGCTTCTTGGCCACCTTGAAATTTAATTATTGTAATGTATTGTCCTAAGTGCTCTCCAAGGCCAGGCCATAAAAGGCAGCCAATTCCTTTGCCGGCAAAGCTCTCATAGGAGTACTGGAGCTATTTCAAGCCATTTGATTCTGTTTCACAGGAAAACTTTCTAAATGTCCTCTATTACTCTAGAAATGAATGAACACATAAACTATGGATGGGGAGAATTGGACAATCAAGGTCTCTTTGCTTCATTCTCTTTTCCATTTCACAAAGTTCAAGCCTGTCAGAACTGAAAGGCTTCAGTACTTGAAGGTTCATCATAAACCATTTCTGTTACTCTGACTTACTGTTACTGCTTAAATCAGCAACTTAATAAGATATTTATGAATCTGGATAGTATTATTACATCTCAAGTTGATGCAAATGTCTCAGAATGATATTTCCAGGGGAGTGTTTCTCCTTATATGCATATTTTATAATCCAAGCTGTTTACGTTCAATTTTCATCCACATATATTCCCTCATGCCATAAAGCACAAATCAAAGAGTGGAAAAATCAAAGATAGGAAACTTCATCCTAATACACGTTACTTTGTGGACATGCACAGATTACATTAATTGTAGAAATTTTGTGTCAATGGTTTAGTAAACTAGATGCATAAAATAATATCAACATAGTGCAGAAATCGCTCTGGGTCTCATCGGGTCTTTCGTGCCTGAGTCGCCTTTTTCAGCAAAAAAGCTTTGCAATACTTTGCCCCAGACTAAACAAAATCATCTCCTCTACCAGCATAACTTTCCTGTATTGGATCGGCATGGAAAAGGATGTGCCAATTGTTTTCTCAGTGTTAAAACACCCACTCATTGCCTTTTTTTTACTCAGACTTTTCATGGCAGAGTAGACTCATAGAAACAGATATGCCAAATTCAATGTATTATTTAAATTATCTCTATCAAAAGCTGTCTTCATTCTGTAATGCTGAGATGATAGAGGCTTTGCTCGTGGTGGAATACTGTCACAACATAGTAGTCTTCTCCTAAACTGGACCAAAGGGATTTATTGCCCGAAAAGACTGGGTGTGTGTCTGCCCTTTGCAACAAAAAAAGGAAACTAAAACTGCTGGACTTTGTTGTAGAGACAACATTTCAGCTCTCCTAATGGTTGGTTGCTGATGTTTAAGCCAGCTGTGAACAAAGGGGACTGTCAAACGCAGCCTTGATTACATGGACACCAGTGTTGCGGTTTACTCTGCAGCAGATGAATGTTGTCAGGTAACCAGCATGCAGGAATTCAGGCATTTTATCCAGTTTCTCTAGAGGGGAGTACAGACAGTGAAGAGTGATAGAAAGTACAAAATGAGAAGATCACACACAACAAACGCGAAGAGACGGACTAGAGCTCGTCATTCGAAGCACACGCTGCGAGTGTATGTGCCTTATCAGCCCGTGCTGCAGAGCGGCGCTGTGTTGTAGCCTTCAGGACAACGCAGTCATTCCTGCCACCCCTTCCTCCTCCGTGCTTGAAAGTGGTTTGCTGGTGTGCACATCAGAGGCAGGCCGTCTGTGTGCGTGTCAAGGATTATAATGAGCGCAGGGTACTGCACATGTTCACAAAAGCTCTGGAGATTTAGGGATTGGAGCAAGTCCAGAACTTCAAAGGCTCAGCTGGTAACAGATTTTCAAATCACGGTCAGTGCCATGAAAGAATGGGATCTGAACCGCTGAAATATTCTTTGGAGAGGTGTAAGTAAACACAAGGCGTAGCTTTTTGACTCTTAATGACGCATAATAATCAGGTTTTTTTGGGCACATCAAATTTATCACACACATTAATTGGATTTTTTGTTACTCTGCAAAGTCATTAACCGTCATCATTTCAAGGATTTTTTAAGTTTTCAATCAGTTAGCACAAATAGTCCAATTGTAAGAATAATCAACCCACTTTTATTGCAAAAGTTGGTCAGAAACATCAAATACCAAATTTCCATTGCCTTGTGATGGAAAATAAAGTTTCTGATTCCAATTCCCAATCCTTTTTAAGGATATTTATAGCTACCTTGAAATATGTTGAGACTTGAAGTAAATACAGCTTTTCTGTTGTGACAATGACAAAGCCTCCAGAACCAGTAGTCCCTTGCATAATTCTGTTTTCAGCCTAATAATCAGTTAGAAATTGGTGATTTTTTCGGTGCGTAAATAGTCCTTGTCCATCTCGACAGTGGTACTGATTATTTGGCTCTTGGACCGGTACTGTCTGCTCTCAAGGTTTGGCAGGGATTTTGGATTTTTTTCAATTATTCTTTCTCACGATCTAGCGGTTAAACAACACAAAATTTGGCAAGTTCATCCTCTGGTGATGCTAATTTTCCCTACTCATTAAGTCACAAGTTCAGTATACTTCTGATTCTATAGGTTGTCAGAGACATCAAAGACATTTAGCACTCCTTGTTATTATATGTTAATAATTGGCTGAGGACAGACAGCCATGCCATGAACTTCTGTTGTGATACTAACACATATTCAAATACCTGCAACACTTTACAGTATGATCAGGGAACTAATGCATTTTTTATTTAGTTTTTGAAGTACACAAAAGTTATTTTGTAGTGTAAAGAAACAACCAGTCTAAACTTTTATTTCTCTCTTTTTGTCTGACAGGAGGCCAGTTTGTCTGTCTGGATGCTTTTCAGTGACAACACAGCTGCCACTCTGACTTACTTTGATCCCAAAGACTACAACCTCAATGCCTCCACAGTGGATGACAAAGTTGTGTCAGTATCCCAGGAGCCGCAGCAACGCTGGCCTGTGGTGGTGGCAGAAGGGGAGGGATCTGGCGAGGTGGTGCGTGTAGAGATGACAATCTGTGAGGCCTGCCAGAAGACCAAGCGCAAAAGCGTCATTGCATCTGCTGCAGTTTATGTCAAGGTCCGCTTTGGCCCAGAGGAAGACTCTGAGGAAGAGGCAACCACAGAGGGCGAGATTGAGCTGGCGCCCGTCACCAGGCGTCCAATCATTGATCCGAACGTCAGTGGAAGAATTTATGAGACATCTAATGAGCAGCCTGCCAGTGTTCCCATTGATTACACCAATTTCCCCACCATTAGCAACCAGGAGCGACCAACTGAGAGTGATGAAGAGGAGGAAGACGACTTTGTGCATTCACCTCGTAACATGACTGACCTTGAGATTGGCATGTATGCTCTGCTGGGAGTCTTCTGTCTGGCCATTTTAGTCTTTCTCATCAACTGCATTGTCTTCGTGCTTAAATACCGCCATAAGCGGATCCCGCCCGAGGGTCAAGCCAACATGGATCATTCCCATCACTGGGTGTTCCTGGGAAACGGCCAGCCGCTGAGGGCCCAGTGTGATCTGTCACCACAGCAGGTAGAAAGCCCCAGTAACCCTTTGGAGGGCGTGCAGACTTGCTGCCACGGGGACCACCACAGCAGTGGCAGTTCCCAGACTAGCGTTCAAAGCCAGGTACATGGGCGGGGGGACGGCAGCTCCGGGGGCTCTACGAAGGAGAACGGCGAGGAGGCCAGTTCCCCCACCTCCAAGCGCAAGAGAGTCAAGTTTACCACCTTTACCACCCTTCCCACAGAAGAGCTGCCCTATAACTCCATCCCCATAGCAGATGAAGAGGACATTCAGTGGGTTTGCCAGGATATGGGCTTTCAAGACCCAGAGGAACTGCATGATTACATGCGCAGAATTAAAGAAATAGCCTGAGATAAGAGGTGCAGTGTCCCGCACCGCTCTCAGCTTTCTAAAGAAATGTTCCTTTCTATTTTTCTCTTTTTCACCTAGGTGAAAGAAATTTTTTCACAGACTAAAAGGCCAACTGTTGTTTTGGTTAGGGTGTGTTCCATTTAGTTTGCACAGTGCTGTAATCTCATACACGCTCACACAGAAGAGAATGCAAGGACGCCAAAGACTTGACCAGGGGGATCTCAATCACTAGCGAACTCTGAAAATCTTGGCTGTAGGAAACATGTTTCACTGGGAAGCTGAGCCATGGCCAGGGTGAGAGCTGCTCCAGCGCTCTCATTTTCAGGATTTGACTCTAGAGAAAGTCTGATATAGACAGGAATGCAGAAGAGGCTTTGGTAATGGCTGTGTTTCTGCTGGCTCATTTCTGTACCTACTCCAAACAAAGAGGCCTTTGATGAACAAAAAACTGTCAAAGACTCTCCTGAAAGCTATGTTTAGAAAATAATTTTGTTTTTGCCAAAGTAGGAAAAGCGTTCTTTTAATGGCAAAACTTTCTTCATTGTTGTTCTCGGTGCAGCACATTCATGATTTGTACTCATGTT
Organism: Coreoperca whiteheadi; assembly: GCA_011952105.1. Lineage (NCBI taxonomy): Eukaryota > Metazoa > Chordata > Actinopteri > Centrarchiformes > Sinipercidae > Coreoperca > Coreoperca whiteheadi. Next base: position 4,540,253 of record WNGW01000031.1, read on the forward strand.
CATTCCGTACATTTTTCTACATTTCATAGGTAGTCAAAAGCAGAGCCCAATTACTAGTCCTGCTGGTCCTGAACAAATCTAATGCCTTATAAAAATGGTCACAGTTCACCTCTCATATCAGCGCAGACACCCTGTGTTCTCACTATGGCTAGAGACAGCGTAGTAAGATGTACGATATTACACCTGATCTCAAGCATGAGGTATTAGAAAAGAGCTTGTGTATTGTGAGGATCTCTAACGTTCTTTGCATGGAAGGGGATCTTGAGGCACAATCAGCAACTTTTTCCAAATTTGTAAATGTTTGTATTGTAATTATATAATCATTCATACACATTACTAAAGTAAATGTGTTATCATGCGTTACATGCATGCCATGTCAGGCCTACATACGCTGAGGCATTCCTCTCTAGTATATGTACATACCATATCGCCCCACACGCGAGCGTTCAACAAGTTACTTACTCCAAGCTAGAAGAGTGGGAAGCTTTGAAACGTTTATAGTCTTGTGGTGAGTAGAAGGTTCCCCTTAGTAATGTCATGACAGAGCTGTAGCTTTTTAACAAAGTGGTATCACATTTGACTGTTGAACGTGGGGATTTGCTATGCATCCGGACTGTAACAGACCTTTTGATGATTTATTTCCCTTCCGCAAGTTCAGCTGGCCTTAGCCTTTGGGGGGGGGGGGGGGGGGGTAGAGCAACAAAAAATAACTTTTAATGTACTAATTTGAAACATGGCAACATTCACTGAACACAAGATCCTCTAAACTCTGCAGGAAAATGCCATCCACCTGAAAAGACGATTACTGAATAAATTATTGATTTTGCTCCATCTTTTTTTATATCATAGCCATCCCATGTTGTCATGCTGTTTTTAAACACTCTCTGCTATGTATGTAGTCCCTATTTTGTTTAATTTATTCCTGTGAACTCACACCTGGAGGTCACACATTTGCTTGGTCTGAACTAAATGGACAGGGGGAGAGACCAGTAGCTCTTACTGGTAAGGAAATCCGTTGCGTCGCCACGGGCAGAAGAGCCGTGCAGATGCCATGGGCTGTCTCAGAATCTCAGGAAGCTGATTGGCTTCGTTGACAAATCAAAGTGACTGAAAACAGCACGGCCAGTGGACGCCGCTTGCAGGTTGCGTTGTGCAGCAATTGCTATGTTGAGCCTTTAAAGGTTCACTGACATGGGTTTTGGACTACACTGAAGCAGAAAAAGGAAAGATCTGGCGGGTTTAGAAAGCGCATAAAATATCTCAAGTGAGATTTCATCCAAAACACTGCAAGGCAGCCGGACACATAGTGACTGAGAGCATGATGACAGCAGAGCTAATAGTATTTTTAATTGTAGTTGCCCCGTTAGCGTAGCATATACTTTTTTATTACTAGAGTGGATGACTGGAGATCACTTTTGAAGGTTAATGTTATTCCATCTCTGATCTCACATAAAACAAGTCCTTTTCAGGACTATTGAAGCAACCATGAGTTACAAATTAGTTTCCATGTCACTTTCCTTTAAATCTGTACTGCATCTAAGGGCTTGGATTTTTCTTTTATGTTAACTGGCTGACTGATTTTAGTGATCCCGGGAGAAAACTAATGCTACTTGCTCCCTCTGTGGTGATAATGAGCGTAAACTCTATTTGTCACTCATAACTGTCACTCAAAATGGACAATATTTTGTTGCCATCCCACCTGCTTTTCAAGCCCTACAGCCTTATTTAAGACCCAATCCAGAATTATTCTCTCTGAGTCAACGCTGTTATAAAAAAAAAAAAAAAAACTGAGCTCCTCATTCACTGACTGGCCATACGTGACAGCGAAACACAAGTGTTAAATGTGATCTGAAGACGGATATGGCTTGCTTACATTGTAAATAGTGGAGCAAAACAGGCTTTCATTTTTCACTAATCTGAAAGTTGCCATGAGATTATTTTCTGTCAGTAAACCATACCTTTCAATATTCTACATGTATATAGACCCACATTTGATGTACTCATACATCCTGGATTGGGACTTTTAAGGATTTGGTTTACTGCATGCCCTCTCTTTGTTCCATGTGGTTGAAATGAATAATGACCTGATTCTAGTATTTAATAATATTCAATCTGTGTTAACATCTAAAGAGAAGATGAGACGTTACTTTTGACAGCCCAAGCCCGTCCTTCAGCCACAGCATCAACATGATTTGCCATGAAATTAAGAGAAGCAGCAGCCAGCTGGGAGTGCTTCAGTGCTTCGACTTTAAATTATGGTTTCTCAGGATGAATGTAGGATTCTTAACTAAACCTGGCTGTTTAGTGTTTAGTGTTAATGTGGTCAGCCCGATCTGGTGACATTACTATAACCGCTTAAGTATCTAATAGCAGCTTTACACACTGTTTTTCACATCACTTTTACATCCTACGTCCCCTTCCTCTGTGCATTTTATGTCTTTTTTGTAATGCTGCTTTGGTGACGGTGCAGATGTTGCTGATTTTGTATTTTCTTCAAGCTGCTAATAGAAACTTAGTCTTCTTACAACATGTAACTGAACATCTTGAATTGCCAAGCAACCACCACACACACAATAATGTTTATGTACAGAGCACTGTTCAATTTCCTGTATTCTCTTGAAAACAAACCCTTGTATTTTCCTGTTATATGTAAACTACTAAAGAAAATGCAATACACAAATGACACTGGGTCATTTTTGCTTCACCTACCAGTGTTGGAGACTAAACAAGGGTGGGAATGTTTCCTGTATTTTTCCAGCTTTTTTTGTTTGTGTTTTGATTTTATTAGCACTTCAGCCTTAGCAGCTTCATATATGAAGGAGCACTCTGACCTTCAAGTAGTTTGGCTCATTGGGCACGTGACGTCGATATTGGTACCAAGAACAAATCATGTCTGATTTATACAGAGTTACGTTTTTTATTCATATGCAGATTTTAACTGCAATTTGTGATGACTTGTTTATATGTAGTTTTGACTTCCCGCTCGTCCCCAGATATTTAAACAACAAACCTATTTTACTATATGGATCGCTGTCAAATTCAGTGACAGGGAAGTCAAGACAAGAGAGGAGGTTAATTACATAAGAGGTGTTTTTTATTTTTTTTTATTTAACTATACAGTTTGTAGCTCACATCTAACACCTTTGCCCATGCATGTGTCCCTGCCAGGGTTGTTGGATCCTGGCTTGAGTCTTACCAGTGTTTGAAGTTCATGGATCATACTGTTCACCCCTCGCTGTGCCGAGTCTGAAGGCCCTCCCATCATATTCTCTGGCAATTCCTGCAGCAGCATAAAGATCCAGCAGAGAAACGGGTGTATAAACCTACTGTACTGCACGTCGCCTCATCCAGCAGCTCCCATCCGCAAAATCCATACTTGGAGCTGTTTACTTGACGTCTGGAGTGTTTACTCCTTTAGTTCACTTCATTTGGGCAGCTGAGATGAAAGCCAGGTAAGGCACACAGGTCGTTAGAGAGAGTAGCAGTGGGTTTATTGGACTGACGAAACAGATGGTGACATCTGATAGCCAGTGGCGAAGCCTTGCATAATACATTGTAAAATACTAGATAGAGCGTCACACAGTTCCGTCTGAAAATCAGTAATTATCTAATGACAGAAATTACACATCTGAAATACCAAAATGTTATACATTTTCAGCTAAAAATTGCATCCAAAATAGGTAGGTGTGTGGTTAAAAACAACTTCACCTCAGATCAGATAATGACACATATATGACAGTATTTATATATATATATATATATATAAATACAGAGATTTATGTGTGAAATTCAAAAATAGAAGAATACAAGAATGTATTCCTTGTGTTTTGGGGCTTATTTGCATCCAGAGCAAACAAAGTTCCACGTATCAGGTCTTCATAAAGGCTCAAATTCAACATCTTTAAAGTGAGGAGTCATTGTCTGGTCACATTCAGTTTTACTGAAACAAGCTGCGTAAGTATATATTGATCAGACTTACACGGCACAAACGTTTATTGTCGTATCAGTGATAAAGGAAATGACAAGTATTACTCATTATTATCTCAATTGCTTTTGCACATATTTTTGTCTTTATCAGTATAATACAAATTGCTATAACGGATATATATAAGACCTTTCACAAAGAATAAACACATTTTCATACAGGAGCTAGAGCCCAGCCTGCATCCATTTGTATGTAAGAGAGTAAGTGCAGGGGGGGGGGGGGGGTCTGTGCTCCAGCAGTGGCTTCAACACTGTAGCTCCTGTCAGCAGGTGCTGTAAACGTCCTCCATAGTACAGTACAGGATATCACACTGCTGTGTTAAGCTGCTGCTTTTTGCTGCATCGCTTGTCTTGGTGATCTAAAATATACAAAGAATAACGACGAATACTCCTACTACTACCCTGAAATCATAGCGTACCTTACACACCCTCCACATGTAATATGTCACGGCCACAATGCAGCAGGGTGGATTGATGTCACCATGGAGATTCTAGCAAACCCTAAATTTCAGCAAAACTACTCAAACTGATAAAATTTGATCCATGATAAAAAAGACTACTCAGTGACAACTAAAACACTTTTAGCTACGAGTAAATTTCCCTGTCACGGCTCGGGTACGGAGAGATATACAGTAGTTCATGTCATTTTGACCTTTTGAATCTCTACTGATAATCTACTTCAACTGATCCACTTAATTACACATTTTATGCTCAGACAGTGTGATTGCACCTCTGGTAATAACAGGATATCTCTGGTTTAACACATTATTTTTCTGATGCCACATGTCAGAGGCATTTCAGGCCTGCGATAGTTTCTGCTCAGCGGTAATTTGTTTCAGGGGTGACTCAGAGTGAATCAATCCGCACCACTCGTTGAGCATTTATGCCTTATCTAACCTGTAATAAAGGGTCACGTCTGCAGTGGGGCTCCGGCAGGCCACCATTCACGTCAGACCACTTACGAGGAGCCTCACTGCTTGAGAAAACCTGTATGTTTCAAGACAAAGTTCATAGATACAGTTCTTCAATGCCTGGGCTTAAGGCAAGGCAAGTTTATTTGTAATGCACATTTCATACACAATGGCAATTGAAAGTGCTGTCATAATCCTTAAAACACGTACGACAAGAAAAGTAGCAAATATTGATATTAGAATGCAAATTAAAAGAATAGGCACCTTTTTTAAATGAAATTAAAACGTTAAGAATACAGACATAAATACAGTATAGGCAAGGCAAGATTTTTCACGATGAGTATTTATGGTTCAGTTAAAGGCGGTGCATGTGTACATGTGTTTAACCTGGATTTAAAGGTGGTCAAAGTCAGTGCAAGTATAATCTCCTCGGGACGTTTGTTCCAGCTCGGTGGTGCACAGTAACCTAATTCTGCTTCTCCATGTTGAGTTTGCACTCTGGCAACAGTTAGCAGCCTGATGACCTGGTGAGCCTGACAGGCCGAGAGGGTTCATACGGTAAAATACAGTCAGAGATGCATTTTGGTCCGAAGAACTTGTTAGACAAGCAGCAGTACTTCAAACTATATTCTCTGACACACTGGGAGCCAGTGAAGAGACCTGAGAACTGATGTGCTGTGTTCAGTTTTCTTGGTCTTTGTTAGGACACTAGCAGCAGCATTCTGAATGAGCTGAAGCTGTCTGAGAGGAGGTTTTGTTTTGTTTTTCAGGGAGAAAAATTATCAGTACAGTACAAATGTAACTACAATTATACTTTCTATAAATGTTATACATGATTTGCGGAAACCAAAAGGGAAACAAAACACCCAAAGCAGCTGGTGGCGGCGTAGCTTACATTTCCGCTCCCATTTTTATGTTTTGTAATGTTTTTATTTTATTCCTGTGGATAACAGGCCAGTCATGGAGACTGTGATCTCATGTCAAGATGTTTCCAGAGCAGCTACAATGAAGCCTGACAGCCGAAATATCTTTAACTATATAAAACATCAACAGTAAATGTCAGGTTTCTGTGTCAGTCCTTCCAAATCAAAGAGAGAGGCTTCTTTCTAGACTTACCATTTTCACAGGCATTCAGCAATCACACAGGAAGAAATCCATCATAGGACAGGCAGAGATAACAGCTTCACACTGACAGCTGCCTCCATAGACCAGAATGCAATGCTGAGACAAGACATGTTGCATTTTAGGTAAGGGCTGCAACTCTTTGTGACTCGTAAAACTCTTGCTCTAGCTGTGCTGTTCGCATTTCTCTCTCCAGATATATATATAAGTTAAAGCTCCTTCTCTGGAGAGATAAGAATTGACTACCTGAAAGAGAAGTAGACAGAAAGGTTGAGGGAAAGTTGATATGCCGTTAAAGTAAATTTCAACACTTCTTCAACTTCTTGAGTGCAGTGAAGAGCACACTCACGTTAATGATCAACACTGATGATTAACGGTAATGTGTTTTGAGGTGCAAAATATCTCTCAGGATTTCTGCCTCCACCGCGATAGCATAGAGGTGAATGGAGTTTTGTTTGTGGTTCTCACAGAATGGAAAAAGGGCATGGATTGTGATATTCTACATTTCTGTTATTGTCAACAAATCCCATGAAAAGACCCAAAAAAAACCCCAGTGTGTTACCCCGTCTCTCCATGCTTTCCAGCTTCCTCAGCCTGTTTGTGTCACTCAGCCCCAAGCCCATTGGTTCCTACATAAATCTTTTTTTAAAATATACTTCCATTTAAAAACAATAAAGGCTAAATGATTTACTTGAAGAGCTGGCCACTGTAGTTTTTCTCAAGCGTCACTCAAACAAAAGTAAAATTTGTTGGGGACTACTTTCAGTTGCGGATTAATACATATTTGTTTCCCTGTTCATAGAAACGAAGGACCACAAACAATACTTGTCATGTGGATAAGTTCATTGTGGGTTTTGGTCTTTTCATTGGATTTGGTGACAATAAGAAAAATGTAGACTATCACCAGACTTAACAATTTATAGTTTCTTTCAAGAAAGACTGTCCTCATTACTCTGGATAATACAGACCTCGCTGTGAACAGTTTTCATAGGAGGTATTTCCACTAATATAAACTGGTTCCCATAAAAACCGTTTACTGCAAGTGTTTTTGGACTGACCAGATCCCAGGACATTGTTTCTGGGAAGGGATGCTGTTATTGCAATGCTGTGAGCACCACAAACAGATTTCCATTCACCGGAGGTAGGGGCAGAAATCTCAGAGACATATATCTTAAAACCTGGACACAAGAGTCATTTTGACATGCCACAGAAGGAAAAGTACAGGTGCAATCAATAAAGTTAACAAACATGGCTGCATTCCATTTAGGTGGGCCAGGGTCCTGGTATTGTGCATGCTGGTTGACTGGAACGGCAACTGGGACAATTCAAGGAGTAGAGTCATCATTAGTGTTATTAGTCACACGTGTGCTTTTCCTGCTATGACAATTTTAAATGTCTGCTGTGAAAAAATGTCTTATTTAGCAGCAGATATCACCGAACGTGAGCAACTAAAGCCAAACTATTTGCACAGCTAGGTACCACTTTTTGTACTTCTGGCAAGGTACTCTTAATATTAAAGGGTCCGTTCACATTTTTCTTATTTACTTCACAGCTGCTATTTTTCTTTTCGAACGCTGACCCGGGTTCACTGACGTTTTTCAGTAAAATCGTTCTCACGGAGGAAAGGGTTGATTCGGCACTGAGTAACTTGAGGCTGTAGTTACAGTGGACCAGTAGACACCAGCAAGAATGCTGTTTTGTTGCTAACAGTGAGCAGAGATCTGAACATACTGCTGCCCAGTAGGGGGTGGAATACACGTTCTGGGTTGGCCACTAAACTGCCAGCGGGAAGTAGTAGCGGGACAATGCTCCCAGTTTCCTGTTTTTAATATAACAATGGACACACGAGACACATCAATGTTTGTGGGTGCCTTCACCAAATTTGCGTTTCAGTAGTGTAGCCTCCACAACAGACCAGTCGGGCAGAAAAATCGGAGTGTACATGCCATTTATCGTAAAATCTGTGTACTTTATCCTGGTTTCAATTTAGGCAGACAACCGGACAGGATTTAGGTAGACTTTTGAGGACGACTTCAGAGGAGATTTTGGTGATCTTGGATGAAGTATAACCCTGCACAAAGGAGCCTCTATAGCTTGTAGCAAGAGGCTTTGTCATAAAGATAGAAGATATAGATGGTGTGGAAGGAATCCCCGATAGAATACAATTAGATCTTCTCTGCAGCTTTGACGCAGCGATGTTGCCCTTTGGGGAAAAAGGTCTGTTTGTTGGGGAAATGCTCAAACACAGAGCGGGGTTGCCAATAAAGAGGCAGCATCAAAACAAGTTGCATTCACTGACATATGTTGACACCTCTTAGCCAGGTCGATGTGCTGTGCCAGCAGCCTTTGTGTTCAAACCAGCATTATTCACAGCTTTAAATGCTGTGTAATCAGTAGCTGCAATGGAGCATTTGGCGAGCGCTCACCAAGGAAATGTGTTCTCCCACTGCTCAACTCGCATAATTCCAGCATGTATTTCCTTTTTCATCAGAGGGACTGGCTGTGCAGCGACCAGTGTCCTGGTGGCTCTCTAAATAAAACTATCTAGATGGTTTTGTAACCAGAGATAACGAAACCATTATTCATCACGGTGAGAAAGACAGCAGTTTCAAGTTTTACTGAGGCTCAAGGTGTCCCTTTGTAAGCATGTCCTGTCTCAACCTTGGCCAATGAAAGCCTAGAAAATTGAGGGGAAGGCAAGAACGCCTTTGGGAAGGGTTTCTTGATAACTATAGTTTCAAGGTGTGTGAAGCTCTATATGCCCTCAAACATGAAAAAATCATAAAAGTTCGACACAAGAATTCATAGATATATTTTTCTAGCCTTTCTGTTGGCTTTTATTGCTTTTTGATGGTCTTCTGATGCTGAAACTGCAATGTGGACTTGCAGGCAGCAACTGTACAACACCCCAAATAATCATACATGTTTTATGAACACAAGCGCGCAATGAAAAATTCAACTTTTCTTACCCAAATACAAAATTGCCATGTTGTTCTGTCCCATAAAGCCTGAAATCATAACTCATAAATCATAACGGTTCAGTTATTATTTACTTGAGTTTAATGTATGCACAACAACAACTGTGTTGACAGCTCATGCCATCACATCCTGACATCCTTCCAGGGTCGCTCGATCTGAGGGCGTTTCAGAGCAATCCAGCTAGCATGGCGAACGATTGCGTGAGCGTGTGGGAGTCTGTTGGCTCCTGCTACGGTGCTCAGGAAACAAAATTCAAAGCTTAAGAACATAGCTTTTGGCCACTGACTGGCACCTGCTGTGATGCGTGTGAGGTAAGGCTTCGACCGCAACTCACCTGCAAGTCAGTTGGCCCTCTGAGAAGACGTGACCCAGCAACAGCAACCGTGGTCGGGCTAGGTCGCCTCACAGGTGATGCTGCTTGCCGGCCCCCACGGGCAGCAGATTCAGAAATGTGTTGTATGAGGTCTGTTTTCCTTCTGCAGATGGTGTTCATTACTTCCTGTGTGGATCTTGGTCTCTGAGCCTCACTGGGAATGCCAGAAAGGCAGAAAATAACAGGTGACTGTTTCTGAACTCTGTGCAGGGCTGCTGTGTGCCTTGCTGCTGCTGATGGTGGCTGGCCATACTTCACCTCATGCAGGGTGCTGGAAAAAACCCAGTTTCTGATTGGGCCGCGCAGCGATCCCCGTGTAATGACATGCAAATGTGTCTCTCAGACAGTGAAAATGTGTTTTTAGTCCATTGCCACCTTCACAGCAGGCCTGGGAAGCTCAGGCCGCTTTGATGTTGGCGCTGGGATCGTGATGCGTTCATGTCATGTTGGAAGTCTGCGTAGGCTCCACTGTCATCCACTTAGTGTCGGGAATTGTGGAAGTGTTGCTACAAGCAGCAAAAACATGGCACTGAATTATCATCTGACATACATGATGCCAAAAGTGATCTGTTTTGATCACCGGAATGCAATCAGCTTTATTTATGGAAAGCTATTTCTGCTGTAGTTTATTTATGGTTAACTTTAAATTCATGAATACAAACTTCAAGTAAACTAAGGTTGAAGTTAGCATTATGATGAACACTTTGAAGTGTCTTATGCTTTTTGGGAAATAATGTCACCTCTGCATCAGTCTGAGAAGCCTCGTAGGAACAACAGAACCGAACTTGATAATAAGTAATGACGCTAATTGTTGTCAGCCTCGATACCACTGACTTTGACATCTTTCATTATGGACGCCTCCCACATTTCCATGCAGGACGATGCTTTACACTGACGGTAGAAGCACACACACATACTCACAGACAGACCTAATGGGAACTGTTGGCAGCCTCCCTTAAATGGCCGAGAAAGGGAGGGTTTGCAGCCTCTGTGGGAGTCAACATCTTGTCAGGGTCCATCGGCAGCAAGCCCTCTGCAAGACAGTGATAACCCCGAGCCTTTTTCTCAGCCAACATGTCCAACTTAATCATCAGCAGGAGTCTGACCTAGAAGAGGAAATGCAAAGAAAGCAAATAAACCCTCAACCTCAACAAACGAACCGCATATTTTTGTAATTCGCGTGAAAACTCTGATGTGACAAACCATGAATATTGGATGATGCCATTTGATTTGGATATATGTTGAATTTCATGGCAAATATTAAAGACAAGAGTGTTACACTATTTTGAGACTTGATTCAACCAAATACAGACAAAATACCCAGAATGTTTAATTATTTAGAACAGTTGAATGGCCATTGTCTGTATTGGAAGGCATCATAGAAGGTTTACAGCAAACCTGTGGATTATTATGTGATGCCCAGTCATCCAAAGGGCCAAGGTTGATGTTTATTTGCTGTTCCAAATGTAATACAATTAATGTCACAATTAATGGGTAGGTTGTTTGTCCTGCAGTTTGATCTTTTTCAAACTTTCACATGGCCTTTAAAAAGTGTAGAAATAAATGATTAAGACCATTTTTTCAGCCTGAGGAAACAAAATGATTCTTTGTTCAACTGTTCAACTACACAAAGGCTAATGAGGTGTACCATTTATAATCATATGTAATTAATGCACTATGGGTCTGTCTCTAAAAAGCAACATAAACTAGGATATGAGGATGAATCTATAGGTACACTATTGTAAATCAAAGCTTCCATAGAGGGTTTTTTTTGTGTTTTTTTGCCTAGTTTCCTCTCTGAAAAGTATCCTCACCCAATTATATCCAGCAATGTTCCAGTTAAAGAGCTGTTTTTTGAAGAACTTGTTCTTCAGGGATCCAGTCATGGGTGAAAGAAGATTAGATGAACACAAATAAAAATCGATAATGATTTTCTTCTATATATAGTCTGGTGGTTTTATTTTGAAAGCAGCCTGTAAATGTCAACACCAGGCACTATTGAGTAATCTAGTCCAATTAATTAAGGTGGATATGTACCGTCGGACATTAATCTGTAGTGAATTTTTACCACTTAATGGAAAATATGAGTTTTACACCCAGCAGCATCACACGGCCATGCTGCAGAGAGCTGAACTGAGCCACAGTGGCCAACAGAGGTGATACAGTGTTTGGGGTATTTAAAGTTCGGCTAGAGCTAGAGACACTACATGAGAATGTTTGTGTAAAATCAGATAAATATTATATTCCAGTGGGAGGGTTAACGGAACACGGCAAGACGGAGTTGGATCCTGCTTCTCGGTTCGGAGCACACCACCACATGCTGCTGTACATGTTGAGTGAACCTATCATGTTACATGACCATCAATGACATGTTAAATTTATACCGTAGACATGATTCATCTCTAGCTGTAGAAGGGGCCCCAGTCAGGATCTAAGAGAACTGAAAACTGTCTCACAACACAAAGTGTGGGTTATGATGCTTTCCCACACTTTGTTGTACTTGTAACTCTACGCTATCTGCCCGCGTGATGGTTTCAAGCCGTCTAAATGTCTTCTCCTACCAAGTAGCAGTGATGTGAGCAGCTATAGTCCCATCATCTCCTGTGTGTTTGAGTGCTTGCAGCCAGGGGGTTATCGACTTGCTTTGGATTTTGCGATGCAGCTTTAACCAGGTTCACATATAAAAAGACACTGATTGTAGAAAATAGCCAATTTCATGCAGCATGGGCAAATCTAGATGATTTACTGGCTATGATTAAACATGATTAAACAACAGACATGATTATTTTATGATATTGCTGCTGTCATATGAAAACCCTGTATTTCCAAAATGTCAGCTTTTCAGAAACTAAAAAAACAAGCTTGTTTTGAGCTTGCTGATAATGCATTTTAAGGTCATTAGGGGGTTTTTGAGAGAGAGGGGAAAAGAACACTCTTAAGCCACAAAACAGCATGTAATAATTAATTGTATCCAAATATTTGGAAATCCTCAAACTTGGAGTTACATGGTTTATTTTGTACCAGTAGGTTACAATTTCACCACATAGAAGTGGCTTTAGGAGAGACATAGATTACTAATGCGTGTTCTTGCCTTTAAAAAGTAAAACTAACATAATGAGCGCGGCATAAACATTAGATAATTAACATTGTTTCTCCTGCTGAGGCTATTGCAGATGTCAAATATAAATTGATCACCAAGTAGACACCGAGACAACACTGTCTTCACACTGAGGCTGTAAAAGAGTCAGTCTCATGCTGGGTTGATGGACTATGGGTGCATTCTGCTACATCCATCACTCTTGTGAATCCAGCGAATACTTCCAGCACTCTAAATATGCAGTAGTAAATTTAATTCATTATTGATAACTATCATCAAACAATGCACGCTACCTGCTAGTTAAAGAGGCCATCTTTACTGGGCAAATGGCCTGGAAATGCTACAAACATTCATTATATGTTTGATATAATAAATCATCGTGAAGGCAAAGTGGCTGCGCTGGTCTCAGAACAGAACCGCCTTGAGAACAGTTCTTCTTACTATCTGTTAATTCAGTACCACCCCCCACCAGTCTTTTTATTACTTGTCTCATTTGTTTTGAATGAGACAGGTAATCGGGTTTGGGGATGAAACTGTTGCAATAAAGGTGGTTATTTTTGTAACGCACTCGGGCCCCAGTGAATGCTGAGGATTTTTACACATTCAGGCCTGAATTCAGCCCGCTGGGACCGATGTGCAGCTCAGCTACGATGGTGTTGCACCCTGCTAGACAGGGAGGGATCCATTAATATGAAACCACGTAAAAGTTAGCTTAAAACCCACGAAACTCAATTCATGAGGTGGGACCCTCGAAAGAGTTGTGTGATAAATGGAAAGAAACTACCTTTAAACTACCTTGTGGTTTCTGTTATTTATCTGTTGTTCTTAAGCAGTGCTGTGTCACTGGAGCAACTTCAGAGATCTCCATTGGCTTCAGCACAAACACACTGGATTGTTATGATTATCATTTCCCATTGAGCTGCATTGATATCTCCTAATGTGACTTTCCCCACCGGCCAAACAAAAACAAATTGATCATTTGTTTTATTGTGACAATTACTCATTTATCCTTCCAGGAAAGATGGAAACTTTGTTATAATGGACAGAGGGCATGTTTTTAAGTCTATTATGTTGCTGCAAAATGAGCAGGAACCTGAATGAAGTCCCCGAAGTGAGGAGAATCTGATGCACCTAACCTGAACAACAGTTTAAACTGCTGTTTTAGTGCTTCTCATCTTTAAATAATCTATCCACATTCCTTGTCTTCGGTCAGAGGTCATAATAAAACAGATGTCACAGCAACAAGAATAAACTCGGCATGTAGAGCTTCCAAAAGCATCTGCTTTTCGACGTCGTCAACAAAGCCGTTACAAGCAGGGAACATTATACAGCACATGAACCCAATCTGCAAAAGGGCCCCGCTTTAGTGGAAGCTTTGTGATTTTCTGCCACAGCATCACTTAACAAAACGCCCTGATAATTTGAGCATGAATGTTCAGCTGCCACCTTGGTGATTTCATCAACAAGCACAAACTAAATATTGCAGAAATAACAAGAATGCTTAAAATAGGAATAAACAATTTTCACTACACACTTTCCCACAGATTAAATCGGCATTAAAAAAATAAACGTCTAACGTGGATAAAGCAGCAACTACGGGTTCCTGGAGCTCGTCCATCCTGTGCGTCACAGCCTCCTTTCGAACTTCACAGATTGCAGAATTAAATAAATAAATAAAGATCAGCGGGTCATATTTTATTCATAAGATGCATTACGATGTGACAGTTTGCAGCGTGAAAAACAGTAGAACCGAAGCTAACGTCGGATTGACGCGATCGTAAAAAAAGGCTTCACCAAAAAGAACATTTTTATCATTTATTTCTATCACCATTGTACACGGCTGCTTCAGGGCAGTGAGACCAGTGGTGTGACTGGCTGAGAGTGTATTTATTAATCCCCACACCCTTCGATCTGTATTCATACCGTTGCACTTTGGCTGCTGCACATACATGAACCAGCGTAACAGGTGCTTGGAGACGCCCACACTGTCCATATGCCCAGGACCTAGGTAGATGTTTGCCCATACCAAAACATAAGGCCCATAGTCTTGTTAATGTTATTGGCATTTGCCAGATAATGTAGAAAACATGAAATATGAAATTGCTCATCATAGAAGCTGAATGGCTTAGAATGCAACAATGCTGAATCCCTCCCTGAAATGTTTCCCAAGAGATGGTGCTTGTTCAAACCTTAGAAGTATTAAGGGGTCTTTCCTGAATAAGTACTAGGGATCCAGACATAACAACTTAATGTACTATTACACCTAGTTTTGAGCCACTAAGTAGGATTCCTATGTTGACTGTCTAAGCAGGCTCTTCTGGTTCTAAGACCTCCCATGTCTAGGACTGCAACTGCCAAAATAAAACGCTGCCATGTGGCAATTGGCTGCTGAAGAACAGCTTCACGGAGTGTTGGCATGGATAAGTGTCTGGTGTTCTACTAGAGAGATTTGACACCTTTCCCGTACCAAAACAATCCCTCATTTGGAGGTTTTCTGCTGATGGTAGCTGACACTGGCTCAGACACCAATCTGGGCTCTCCCGTACGTGTGAAATTGGGTTGACTGGTGATGACTGGAATGGCTGTGGTGTGTGTTTGTGAAAACAAGCCCTGTGTGAGTGAGGCTGACTCTGGCAACATTACGTCCATTTGGTAAAAATGAGACTGAGCCGTAGCCTTCCCTACAGGTTTGGTGGGTTGACGACTCACATGGTTGTCCTCTTTTTTTTTTGTCCTCACTGCAGCGTTTCTACATCAAATGTTGTAGCCATTTGAAGTTTTTTCAAACTGCACTATGAATTATTAATCTGCGCTCGCTAGAGATGGTGAAGGTAGAGCGGAGGTGGTGCTGCCTCTTCACTTTTCTCAATGTTATCGACCTGAAGCCCAAAGGGTCTGTGAACATGAGGTCGATCTTTTTCAGAACGCCTATGCCCACGCAGAATTTTCATCCCTCTCTTTCTGGCTGCCCATGAAATTAATGACTTTGACCGTGTTTCCATTTCGGTCTCATCAAACAGTTTGCGAAGATGTGACTTAGAAAGTTTGGACTTTCATCAAAACAGGAATTCTTTGCCATATGATTTCCAGCACTCAGTAACACTTTGTGTGACTGGCATTTGCCTCAAAGCCATTACCAGCAACACAGTCGTACCAGGAAAATGGACTTCACAAAACAGCCGGCTTAACAACCTTTCACTCTGCTAACGATCATGTCAACAGACCTGATTTGACCTGTTTTGGTGTGCACATACTATATGTCCATATTTAGCTTGAGAACAGGGATGGCTCATCCGAACCTTTTTCCCCCCGCTGTTGTCATGAAGATCACCACCTTTGTGTTTTTCGTACCTCAGTTTTTTTTTTATGTGAAGGAGATTGTTTATTTTCTGCGGTCCTAACATAGCAATCCTTTTTGTGAAGCTCCAAATGGACCACATGAAACTGTCATATACGGTCATTTTCCATTTACTGGTCTTATACAGTCTCAGGGACGTCATGATTGAGGGATATCCAAATTGCACCCAAGTTCATGATGCATTTCCCACAGACCTCCATCTCACCATAATCCTACGATCCCGACCTTTCTCTAATCCCAACCATTTATCTCTGCTACCCCTAACTATGATGTAGCCTAACCCCAATGGTGGATGGGGCCCGTTTGCTCCACAGCACGGCCTTTTGTGATCCTATATTTCTCTATAATCTTGTTTCATGGCATTATATTTTTCCCGGCACTGTTTGGTTGTGGGTTTTTGCCAGACACTGAGAAATCTTCTGGTCCACCTTTTCATTTGTACCTGCCAACTCCAGCTCCCTCTGAGCGATCTCCTCTCCCCAAATACTTATGACGGCTCGGACTTCTTAGTAAAACAGTGTTTGTAAAAAGGTTTCTGTTTTTGCGGGGTTTTGTAGTCATCCTTCCTTTGCGACGTGACAAGACCTCTGCTTGACCAACCACTGAGAATACCTGGAACTTGCAGGTAATGTCACCCCCTGAGCAGTGCTGAAACTGAGCTCCAGGACCGTGTCCCCAAAGCGGGCAGAAAGCAGCATTGACGAAAGCAACAAAATTTACTAAAAGTGAAAAGTGTCTCATGATTGATGAATAATTCAATGCAGGGAATTGTGTTTAAAGAGAATAAAGGGGCCCCTCAGTCACTTTCTATACAAAAGGGCCCATAATTGCCCATCCACAGCCCTGGCCCAAATCCTCCTATCAAAATCACTGAGATCTGTTTCAAGCCGTATTAGTCAAAGTAATGAGCAAGTAACTCCATACATGACATGTATTGTGAAGCGCTTATTATGGTGTCCTTCTTGCAACATACTTTGTAAACCTCACTGACCCAAGTGCTTCCTGTGTTTCTGCTGTAAGGCGTTACATGCACAGCATTCACAGTATTTTCCCATCACATTGTGTGTAAGGTGGAGGGTCTTCACTCTCCCTTCAGCAGGGTGATGTACGCACGCACGGGACTATTCTGGAAACAGAAGTAACTTTTCAGAGTAAGCCTCCAATAATGGAAAGTACAGAGCAGCAAGATTTTACTCAGAACTCCACCATCACAAATTAGAACTTCATTACTCATACAGTACATGCCGGCATAGTCAAATGATTAACACAGTATCAGCTCTTTATCCATAACTCTAATACAATTCATTCGGGTAGAATTATATTAGCATATTAATGGTTATTACAGGATTCTTTATTGATCCCTAAAAGAATAGTATTTTCTCTTGTATCCCTTTCTTCCACAGGCGATCAAATCTGAATTAATCTGACGTTATTTTTAAAGCAGATAAGTGCTTTAACAGAAGAAGCAATTCAGCCATCTGTTAAAAAAAGATGGCTAGCGGGCCCGTCGACGCCCCCCCCCCCAACACACACACACACACACACAATGCTGCCCCACAATCCAAGCAGCACAGCTGTCTAAATGATAGAAACTGGTCGGACATTGAACCAGAGAGTACTGAAAGAGTGACAAGCTGAGTCAAAGCCAATGGCTTTTTAAGCTGGTGAGGATCAGTATGTAACAGGGTTTATGATAATTGTGTTGTCCAGTTCGAGGTCTCTCTGTAGATAAGTGCCCTCAGTGTCCAAAGTGCCACGACTTCTTCCACACTTGAGATAGCACTGATTTTTGCAGAGGGGACAAGGTGAACCGAAAAATCCTTTTCATTGATGACTTCGCGAGAATGTCAATAATACACTGAGAGACAGAAATCTATACCAGGGAGTGTATGAATGTTAAAACCCTATCACAGCTTTATGAGTATGAAACAGAAGATTTTTAACATACTGAATGACTGGCCTATTCCACATAAAGGAAATAATACGCACCTCCATCTAAAAACCTTTGTGATTCTCCCTAACGTGGTCTGAACAACTCAAGGACAACGTTGCAATGACTAAAAGTCGTTTGTGATGTTCTTCTGTCATGGCTTCAACACTTGTTACATGTTATTTTTAGTTATTTTTATTTGATTTCATTGTTCATATCCTACATTTGTTTGAATGTGTTTTTTTCTTTTCTTCTTTCATTGGTTTTGTGTATATTTGTGACACATTTGGTAGGCCTACATTTGAAGTGCGTTATGTACATATGTGTTGTTTTATGACAGAATCTAATCTTTTTTTTTGTTTCTGCGGTTGATTACTAGGAACCAAGTTATACCACGAAAAAAAATCAGTTGTTGTGGTGCTAGTAGATTTACACACTGTGGGGCAGTATTTTTTATTTTCAACTTTATTTAACTATTTCAAATACAAAAATGCATAGGGGAATACAAAAAAGATTGAAAACCATGAAATAAAAATACATAAAGGTAAAGAGTCCGTGACAATTATTTAAAGAGAACCAACCAACGACTTTAGAGCAGTAAGTTAAACTACATCACCCCCCCCCCCCCCCCCCCCCCCCCCCCAAACCACCACACCCCAACCCACCGCACCAAGGGGGACGGACGGGGGGGGCGAAGCGGAGTAGCGGATAAAGCGGCGAGGCG
>WNGW01000031.1:4562764-4629370 GCA_011952105.1 Coreoperca whiteheadi
AAAAAAAAGGGTGGGGTTTTTTGTTGTTTTTTTTTTTTTTCCCCCCCCCCCCCCCCCCCCATTTGCTGGAGTATAGTTCTCATGCAGTTCTAAGTAGCGACCGGGAGATGAAGCCTTGTCGAGGCGACGAGAGTTGTGTGGAAACCAGATTCATTTCTTGAGGCTCCAGGAAACGATGCGCTTGGTCCTAATGTTGAACTATTCCTCAGCGACAGTTTCTCTGTGACCCAGGGGTTTTGTTGTCCTGATGGGAGGTGGGATATGGTTCAGTCCCTGTCAAGATCCGTGTTGACTCAGTGATAACTATTGATCTGCAACATTATATTGACTCCTTGATAATTAACTGAATAATGCCTTATTGTGATATGTGCTTGTTACGGCTTGTCAAATGTGATTAGCTGCTTTTCTATTTGCGCTTTTCCTCCACGCAGTACCAGCTCGCCTCAGCTCGTTTGGTTGGCTTTGTTTGGTTTTCCACTGTGTAAAAGCTGTACCTGTACCTGCTTCCAGGTACTTTTTTTCGTATCACCTCCGGTGAGGTTCTGAGTGAGCTGAGGCGATAACTAAAATGTGACGTGAAAAAACGGCAGACTGCTGATTGGTCAGAAAGAATCGCCACACGGAGTATCCTGAATAACCCCGCCATTTTCAAATAGTTTGATATACCAGTTACTATTATGGCAACTCGGAAGACAACGCCGCGGTCAAACGAAACAACGTTTGTCTTCTTGCTGTGAAAAAACCCCCAGCATACACTCGATTTCCCCTATTGTCCTGTGTGTGTGTGTGGGTAGCGGGTCTGTGTCGCCGTAGTTTCCTGCGGCGTCGCTATGACGACCAGGTACTATTGTGGAGGTACTATCTGCAATGGAAAACGGAGTGAAAAGCGAGCCGAGCCGAGCTGGTACTGGTAATGGGAAAGCGCCATATGTTTTTCTATCCTTGAATTATGGAGAATATTTGGGTTTTTGACCAGTGAACAATTTGAAGATGCCGCCTTGGGCTCTGAGAACTCGTTTTTTTTTTCTCCTTTTTCTATTTCATTATTAGACCAACACAGTGTTGTAGTACAACATATCAGTCGTTAAAGGTACTGTATTCAAACTTGACTGAAACAAAATGAAACTAACCAATACCGTCTTTGTTAGTCTTTTCACTGTTCCAACAATCCCCAATGCTTGTTTGGTTGAAATAAACCCTTAATTCACTGAAATATTCTGGCTCTGCACCTCAGCTGGCAGCAGCGAAATGGGCCGCCATTGCTGCAACATATATTCCTTGGGACAAGTGCGGCCAAAGTAATGTAGCGTCCATTAAAAAAAGAACATGACAGCACTATGGAAAGGATCCCTACAGACAGACCTTTTTGTTATACAGTAAGATCCTTTTAGTTTAACCAGAAACAGCCGTTATGTCGCTCTTGCTAGCCACCAGACTGTGTTGAAAAAAAACAATGATTTTACCTCGTAGGTCATCGTTAATCACAAGTCGTTCAAATGGTACAGAAACAAAATAAAACTCACCAAAACTGTCTCTGTTAGTCTTTTCCGCTGTTCCAACAATCACCAACTCTGGTTTGGTCGACTGGTGAAATGCTGTGGACCACCATTATTCTGTATGCAGCTGTGTGTAAAGGTTGAAGCTTGTAATCAACTTAATCAGAGATAATCAGACTAATCGATAAAGAAAATAAATCTTAATCCCAACACTGTCCTGAAGCATTGTGGTTGTGTACCTAAAACTAAGCATCACTTTGTGATACAAGCATCAATGTCACTGAGCAAAAACTGCCCTCCAATCTCGACATATGAGATTTAACCTCGCTAGTTTTAAGCTTTATTTGGTGTTAATGTTTAAACTTTTGAAAGTGACCTCTGGAGCCGTTTAAATGCAGAGTTGCCTAATGTGGCTTCAGTAATCAAATGTTAACCAAGTGATGATATGAGACGGCACAGAAAGAGCAGACACTGTGGACACGATAGCATTATTTAAAAAAACCCTCCTACTCACATCAAAAAAAATCCAGAATTTTACCTTTTGGAATATAACCATGATGGCTCAATTGGGCAGAAAACTATCCAATCTGGCAACGCTGACCTAGGTAGATGAGTACACATGTTGTGGCTGATCCATGCAGCAGTTGTGTGAGCCTCATATGCTGTAATTTTTGTATTTCAGGCTCTGTTTGCCATCCGTCGAGTGCTGCTGGCCCAGCACACAGCATTCCCCGTGTCAGGTGCTGATCTATATGAAGAACTATTGAGCTCAACAGCCATCCTCTCCACTGGAAATCCCAGGTAAAGACAATTCTACGCACACAGCAGAGCACACTGCTTTGTCTTTGTCCACTGGGGGATTTAACAGTGGGCTCCATGCCACACGAGCTTAAAGGAAGCTACACCTCGGAAATCAGACTTGTATTCCTAAGGACGGTTCTCCGCACATTGAATTAAAAGTGATTTCCCCAGTGTCCGGTTCAGAGACAAAAGTGATTTTTGTGGTGATGCTTGTTAAAGCGTATATTGGCTTCTTCATCAGTGCCAGCTGATATTATTTCAGATTAAAGTATTTGATTTGTTTGGTAGTAGAAGCTGTACTTTGTGTGTTTTTGAAAGTCGAAGGACACGACGGCTGATGCTAACAAACATTTACGTGCCAAACCAAATTAATTTGTGCTTAAACTGCCATTGTTTGAGCAAGGGAGGCATTTAAGTCATTTCTGTCTGTTTCATTATTTTTGCTCTTGATCTTTGCAGACCAGTACTGACCGTCCACAATCACAGGATAACGTGTAAAAAAAGATGTTTTGTAACCAGATTCCTCTGCATCCATCCATCTTATCCAACAAAAATATTTTCACTGTCGATAAAAATCGAATTTGCGTTGACCTGTCCCGGAAAAATATGCATTTGGATTATGGTATCTGTAGCTAAAAACACAGCAGAGCAATAGCGTGTTTTAGAAATGGCCAGTATGCTACATTTTAGCAGCTAAAGCTGACTTCTTTGCTTGTTGCTCGATTTGGCTCGTGAACGCAGCCTAAAGTGGCTTCTGATTTATCGCCTGCATTAACTTGGCCTCCAGCTCGACTACTTTCCACTGGAACAACAAAACACCACTGACAGGTCCTTTTAAAACATTTTCACTGCACGTCAGAAAAATCAAAATTTAATGACTTGAAGGAAACCAAAAAAATTCCCACTGCTACCAGCATGGCTTTGTATTACACCGGTACTCGCAATTAACCTGCGAGCTGAGACGCAGCGTCCCATGAAAGGTTTGCAAAGGTTTGAGATGTGTGCTGGCATCACAAGATTCGGTCCTCTGTATGCAGTCATAGCACGAAGTGTGGCAGATAAATATTCCTCTTTTAGAAGGGAAAATTTCTTTAACCTGGACACAGACTGCTCTGGACAAATCTGTGAAATGGGCCAGCATAATTTAAAGGATTGTACCTTTTCTACAGTTAAAGTTACAGTTTCAGCATAATTAATGACCACAGGTGTTTTTTTCCCCCTCCCCATGGCTCTTTTAAGTGGTTTTCATAAATTAGTTAGTGCTATGGATTGGTGATGTGAAAGTGAGTCTGCATGCGAGTGAAGGCAGTGTGATGTGTGCGTCTTGGCTGCACTCTACTGGTGAAAAGATGAACTGGTGAGTGATGCTCTTCGCTGTCCATGGTGTCACACTTTGCACAGTCAGTATGGTGCGTGGTTTTTGCACAGTAATGAAACATACACTCGGTTGCCAGTTTATTAGGTACACCTTAGCTAACGCTAATACAGTCTGCAATAAATCCCACCTACAAGTTCAGTTTTTGTTGAAACTGTTTTAGAGAGGCGTTGATTCAGCGTTATGGTCGTTTCGGAGGCTGCAGTTTGTGGTGCTGTTGAATTGTTTTGCATTACACTGAGAGGTATTTCTAACATTTAGTCCAGCCCATTTATGTCAATGAGGGTACTAAGTATAAGAAACATCTCTCAGTATAACTGGGGGGCTAGTGTGTAATATGTAAAGTGTATTGTAGAGTAGACGCTCTGAGAGACTGTAATCTATTGACATGCAGAATGATATTTCCTGCTTTGCTTACTAGCTGCTGCTGAGTGTGAAACAAGTTTTTCGGCTGATCGGCTGCATCTTGCTGGTCTCTGCGTCAGAATCAGTGAACTGGATGTAGAAAACAGTATTCATTATAATAGCAGGTAACCGTGATGTTTTTTTAAAAACAGTTTTACAGCTGAGAGAACGTGGCCTGAATGAAATGATACATATATTTGAGTATTTACATTTCATGCTCAGTGAAGACAGCCGAGTTTAGACTTTTCCTACCTGAAGCCCTGAAGGCTATAATCAAGAGGCTGGCTTTTTTTCGTGAATCCTGTGGGTCATGGGTTTTCTGCAGGATGGGAGTAAATTTCACTGTTTATCACGGGACGGGGGGAAAAAAGTCAACGGGAGTGCGTGGGATGGGGATCATAGGTCCATTTATATATATATATATATATATATAGTTCTACTATGAAAAAATGCTATTTTATCTTTTTTTTTTTTAAATCTATCATGGGATTGGGACGGGACAGGACTATTTTTGTGGGATAGGACAGGAGTGAAAATCCCCTCCTGTGTCACCCTCTACTGTACACACTGTTAGGACTTTCAATTTTCAGTCACGTCTGCTGCTAGATGCATTGTGGCATATTATTTTAATGTCTTTATGTAATGTCTTTTTAACATTTCCCTTTCTTCTTCCCGCTGATGGTTATTTGCACAGTGAATAGGAGTCTTGAGCCCAGGGATGGATAAAGATAATGTGATGGACATAAGCTTTTTCAGTTTTTTTGTCTTACTCGGACAAAAGAGCTTACAAATATTATATCGAAATTAATGAGAGATAAAGCACGAAATACACACCATTATATATACTGCAAACCCTGGCTTTTCACCCCCACTTTCTATGCAGCTCTCCCATTTGGTCCACAGTATGCGTCTCATTCTAAGATTTCCTCTGGTTTTATATGTTAACTGCTCCATTACTTGTTCCATTAAGTTCCTCCATTTCTATGCACTAGGGCTTAGTTTCCAAAGCCAGTTTTTTGTTGTAAGTTTTAAGAGCAGTTATCCTCAATATTCTTGTCTTGTCTTCAGTTCCGACTATCCCCTTTGGCGTTTTTTTCTAACAAAATGAACTCATGATTAATTTTTAGGTCCATTTTCAAGACATAAATGATTTCTATACAAATATTTTTCCATAAGGTTTTCAAAACAGGACAGGACCAAAAGATGTGGCTATAATCAGAATTGTTTTCTCCGCAGTCCTTCCAGCAGTTTGGTCTGATGGAATCTGAAGCTTCCATGCATACTCTCGCCAGAACCGAGATGCTGTATTTTACCAATCAGTTTTAGATGAAGTTAAATCAAAAGTTCTTATTTCTCACAATTCTTCTGGCTTGTTATCACTTTACAAGATGTTATATAGTACTGAGATTTAACGCTTGACACTCGCACAGTTTTTGAGCAAAAAACTGAAAGTCTATAATGGTTTTCTTCGCACTATTCTCAATATAGCTTCTGTGGCAAGCCATATTCAAATTACACAATCCCTTCGTTGTCTATAAACTGTCCAAATATGCTCAGCCCTTTTTATTTCCAAATTTTAAATGTGCCTTCCTCTTTGTTTGAAGTCAGGATCTCCCCTTATTTCTCTCAATACCAACAGCTCATTGTGAATCTTTTGCATGAGGATAGCTCTATGGACCTCCGTTTTGCCTGCATGTCATCCCTTTGCCATGTAGTATCTGTATTTGTGCTGCGTAATAATAATTTTGCAAATTGGGGAAAGCCAGCCCCATTGCTTTTGGACAATTTAAGTGTTTTCATTTTGACCCTTGGCTTTTTGTTGTCACATACAAATTTCAGTAGGATTCCAACACCTAAACGCACTTGGACTGACATACAAAGGTTATGCCTTTTAAAAATAGAAACAAGAAACTGGGAAGTATATTCATTCTAATGTTGTCGATCCCTCCCAATAATGACAAAGGGACTAAACTTTATCTATTCAAATCTTATATAATTCTGGTTTTTAGTTTATCATAGTTAGTTGATCCATGTTCCTAGGTATTTCACTTTTTCTCTATCCCATGTCCATGGGTATGGTGCCTCAAATCTTGAAAAATAAGAAATCAAAAGAGCTCAACAAAGACCGCCCTATTTTAACATCATATAATAACCAAATGCGTTGTTGAACCTTCTATACTTATTTCTCTGGTTAAGGCCATTGTTTCATAATACCTTGTAAAACGTACAATAACATGGATAGGGTAACCGTTGTTGGACTGTCTGAGTTCTGTTCTTAACATATTATAGGGAATCTATATTCTCATTATTTAGCTGTCACCTTGATATATCAAGAAGCATTTGTCTCGGGTGCCCCGGTAGCTCACCTGGTAGAGCGCGTGCACGCCATGTACAAGGATGAGTCCTTATTACAGCGGCCCGGCTTTAAATCCAGCCCACGGCCCCCTGCCGTACCTCATTCCCTCTCTCTTCCTATCAAATGACATGCAAAACATCCGAAAAGTAATGTTTGAAGAAATATTTCTTTGGCACTCTAAACACATTAATGCAACTGGCATTTCAGGCCCCCCCCCCCATCACAGCTCAAGTAGTATAATCATTAATAATGTATAATAAATGGCACTCATTTATTTTTAGCCATAGAGTATCAAATAATATGTACAAAGACAAACAGAAAGAAAGCAGTGGAAACTATACAAACCGTATCAGACTTCCTGCTGCCATCTACAAACAGGTTAGATGGATGGATGTATCATGTAGCCCACATAATGTTTTTGGCAACACTTGACAGTATAATGACACAATGACATTATAATGCTATGCGTAGGCTGCTGTAGAAATGTCTGTAGAAAGACAGACTTCCATCGTAGCCTTCACTTGAGGAAATCAGCCTTGGAGTTCAGTGTTAGTCGTCTCACCAGCCCACAGCCTTACAATGAAGCTGCAAGATGCTGTTAATTCCCACGTTTTGTTTATATTATAATCCTGGTGCAGGGTTTCGCCATGGGAAGGAAATATCTGTCCACAGGAATCAAACATTTTCTTTTAATAGAGCTCTTAAAGCAAACTACTGAACAACACATTCTGGGCCTTTGCATTGCTTCCACTCAGATGAAGACCTTTAGTTCCAAGGACTGCACAGTATTCTGATCTCAGTGATGAGTGCAGCCCATGGGGGAATCCTGAATCTGTAGCTTTTCAAGGACAATTACTGTCATCTCTCTGAGCCCTAACAAGAAGTCAACCGGATGTTTCATCAACAGCGCAACCCTCTGCACCGTTGTCAGAGAAGTACGTCCACCCCCACCAATTCTCCTCTTCACAATCATGTGATGAGAACCACAATCAACCAGCCACAGGCTTCCAGTGATGCTTAACCTTCAAGCTGGACGGCCTTGGGCCATGTAGATTTAACTGCATCACTGTCACACCCATCATCACACGTGCAGGCGAAAGTGATGAGATTCCACAAACTGCACAGTTCAGTGGCCTGAACGTCAACATGGACGAATCAAATCATTCCAATGCCGAAAGGGACAGGTGGTTGTGATGATGATCCAAATATAGGTGCGAGAACAGCACTCGTACCCCTTTTCCACCGAGGCAGAGCTGGTGCTGGTTCGGAGCCAGAGCCCAGTTTCAAATCGGTTCTTTGTGTTTCCACGCACAGAGCAGCAGCTCGGAGCCAGGAAAAGTGGTTCTTCAGTAGCACCAAATCGTTGCTGGTCTAGAAGCAAGGATATGCTAGGAGGGTAGCAACATGCTGAGGCTAAAGTTGACATGTTATTGTTAAAAGTAAATGTTCTGTACGTACCGTTACTCTCGCTTGTAATCTCCGTCAGTACAAACTACGGCGAACATAAATAGCAACGCAACGTCTGCGATCGTTGACGGTGTGTTTGGCGCTGCCGCGCTAGTGTTACCGGAAAAGATGTGACGTATACGATGACGTAAGACCTGGCTCTGTGCTGGCGCTGTAGCCGGTGGAAACACAAGCCGGTTCTTAGAAGGCTCGTCAGTCGAACCAGCTCCGAACTGGCACTGTTTTCCGTCAGTTTGGTATTGATGGATGGCTCCAAATACTACCACACCCATGAACTCCAGCTCAAAGAAGCCAGTCGAAGGAGCGAAGCAGATTATTAGCAAATTCAGAATGCTTCATTTTTGCAATTGGACACAAAATGATGCACCATAGTTTCTGGATTTAGCCTAAAGTGAACTGTGTATGTATTATCAGGGTTGTACAGAGTCTAGTCTTGAGCTTGCTCACCTTTAGTGATCCGCACAACAGAATTGTACGCGCTGTGGTTAATTATCAAAAGGCTTCTTGCGAGTTGCCGTTTTTATGTGCATAGGCTCGTACATTAGATATTCATGGGATATTTGGGATTTTTGGGCTTATGAATTGAAAAAAATGCCGCATTCGAATAATGATTTGGACGTCTACCATTGCAACGGTAAAAGCGTCGGAGCACTCGAGTCAGCCATATCTCCACACATAGATCTTGAAACATTTATTTCTGTTGTATTTCAAACTAAAGTTTGGGAAAGCTGGAAAGACTGGACAGGCTGTAAACGAACCTGACACCCATTTTGCACTTGCTTTGAAGAACTATGGGTAGGGGTAAGGTTAGGGTAGCACAGTAATGTTATTGGCTGTTGAGAGCTGATTGTGAAACTTTCAACCATGGCCTACTTTTAACCTTATCCACATATCAGTCCAGCCTCTGTTCACTCAACTCAGTAGGAAGTTAATAGACCTCTGGTGATTTATTGCTTAAGTTTCTTGCAGGGTGAACACATAAGAAGAGAATTTGCACTGATGTGGAAGAGGTCACGAATAAACAGCATGGGGTTTGTAAAGGTGGAGCTCAGGGGAGGATTTACCTAGGCAGCAACGAAGAACCCATAACAAGACTGACAAGGTTGGAAATCTTAAGAACAGACGCTAGTTCACTCACTATCCATTTCATCCATCCATCTCCTGCAGTAGTTCAAGGCTATTGTTCTGAAAGGAAGGGATGTATTTATTGAGCAGAGAGGTGAGAACGTTTACAGAGGATTTATATTTGAGAACCAAAAGTACATTCTTGACCTTGGGGTCGGTAGTTTGACAAAAAAAATAAAAATTTGAACTCCAGATCAACTTTTGAACTTTTCCCCAGACCTTTCAAATGCAACTCATGTATGGAACTTGAGTCACGTGGTTGTATATGTGACCAAACACGGGGCATTTTGAGTTATTCACAGACTCTGAAAGTGTACTCTCCAAGCTTTCCAACGATGTGTAACACATGGAAATCTGATCATATTTGGAGAAGTTGTGGCCATTTGAAGGTAGGCACTCAATAAAGCTCAAAAGGGAGAAAACGGCCTCTAAGGATTGTGCAGTTCTCACCTGCTTGGAGTGACAATAGGGCTCATATACATCTCATTTAGATAAGCCATACCCCCTGTAAAGCTCCCCCCTGTAAAGCTGCATGGTTGCATAGCAATGACAGATGCAACGGGAAAAATCAGACCGCATACTATTAATAATAATTATTAGCATCACATTCAATTCAAGAATGCTGACAGGCAGGTTTACGTGGGCTAAGTCATTCACACCTGTCAATTCAAGCAATTGAACCATTGTTCAAATTAATAGATGCTAACATTAGCATCTAAAAGCTCATTATAGTAATGGGTTTTTTTGGCAAGTGATACGATGCTAACGATTACTATTAAAACGACAGTCCTGAGCTAGCTAATAACAATAGGCAGGTATGGGAAGGTCTAAACGTGAGATAACGTGTACATGTTCTTAGAATGAACACAAAGCGACAAACTTTGATGTTTATGTAAACTCGCCCCATAAGAAACAGAAAAGTATTCTTGCAGATCTCGCTGCCTCCAATGAAACAAGTCGTTCGGGCACACTTTCTCTTTGTCGGGGTCTTCTTTGTGGATGTAACCATCTCCGAAGTTGCATCTGTTTGCCTCTGAATGTCCAATAGTTCGCGTGTCCTGCCAGTGAGCGCTTGTTCGTAAGCATCCGGTTTGTCGAAGAAGTACTTCAAAACATTTTCGGCGTAACGGCCACGGTTCAGCTCGTCTGCGATAATCTTTGCGGCGTCCATCTTCATTGAATTTTGATATCAGCTGGAGCCGGCCAGAGCGCTGCATAATAAGTAGCCTCCCTTGGAGGGCGGGGCAATAACAGAAACAAAAGCCAGCTTCTCCAGTATGGAAATACACACAGACAATGACACGCCCCTACTTCATGCTAGAATCTCCGGGGGGAAAAAAGCCGATTGCAAAGTTAAAATGTACGCTTTTAAATATACCAATACTGCTATCTCAAACACGGAGAGGCTTCTTCGTGATCTCAACTAACAGATTCTGCAAAAAAGCGAAAATCACCGATTTTTGGGGAAAAAAACGCTTCTGTCTCATTTTGCTCGAAAGTTGTGCTGCCGACTTGAGTCCCTGGTTTCCGCGATGGGTCACACATGTGGTGGGGGTCGTAGCCTGACCAGCCTGTTTAGCTGCACTAGCTGAAGCTACAAGCTAGAAAAGTCAATAATGTGGATCAATCCATGCAAGCTATCAGTTCAGTTCGATACAGATAACCTGCTGCTTCCAAGTGGAGCGGACCACTTCCCACTTTCACAGTGTGTGCGTAAAAATAAATACATTTGTTAGATAGACTGTTTCTGCCACAAATGTCCCTCAGGGTCTGTTGGTTCAGTTTACTGCAGCACAACCATCCCATTGCAACGGCAGGGAGGGGTGTTGTGGTGGCCTGGAGGTTAAGATGCCTACCATAACGTGTACTGTGATTGCATCACCGCAGCCCCACCCTAATTATTGAAATATTACAAACAAACCAAAATACCTTTTTTTTGTTTTTTATGTTGTTCACTTGATTTACAGCAGTAAATGCATATAAAATAAGTATTTACTGTACATTTAGCAATGCATTGTAGTTCAGTTTATTCTTTGTTGGAAATGTTGGCACTAGATCTGCAGTAGACAGACACACACACACTCACAAGGATTAATGAAAAGCCAAATATTTTCTGATAGATTCGATTTGAAAGACGCAGCCAGTGGCTGAGCTTGATAAGAAGCAATGAAACAGCAACAGAAATTAGGAATTGGCCGAACATCTTAAGAATAGTCTGGGACCTAATGCAAGCTCTGTTTGTCTTATGTTTACCCAACTGCAGTTTTTGTTGGCTCTACGGATGTACTTGGACTTAATAGTTTATTACATGGGATGGCAGATGTGAGTAATGACCTTGTACCTTGTTTCTTGCAGCTTAGATAAAGTGCTGGATTCAGGCGTGTATACTGGAGAGATAACAGAGCTGTCAGGAGGCCCAGGAAGCGGCAAATCTCAGGTGAGCATTTGCTACCTTCCTCTCCATCACTGATAATTTGACTCTCATAAATTCCCTCTTTTTAGAATTCCCTCTTCTCCTTTACAATAAGAAATTGTACTCTGGCTGAAATAATACTTTTCAGAATTACCGTTGAGCCAAATTATCCACGCTATCTTTAGCTATTCCCTGCCCGCTTTGTCATGTCTTCTAGGTCTGTTTTGGTGTCGCAGTGCACATTTCTTTCCACCTGAAACAGAGCGTGATATTCATCGACACGACAGGAGGGTTGACTGCCAGCCGCTTGCTTCAAATGCTACAAGCTGAAACGAGCAACACAGAAGAGCAGGTGAGTTGACAGGAAATGGGTTTTTAAACAAATATTACATGACGTGTAATATAAAACTAATGTGAATTCATTCTGCAGATGGAAGCTCTGCAGAGGATCCACGTCTTTCGCTTGTTTGACGTCTTCTCTTTACTCGACTGTCTGTACAGTCTTCGCGGTGGCAGGCTTCAGGTTTGTTTGCAGCTATTTATTTTTATTTTTTTTTCCTTTTGCTAATAATATACCAACAATCTGCAGTACCTGGGGAACCTTTGAGAAAGGGCGGATCAAATTTGTAGCAATCTCATTTTGTCACATTTTGTGTTAGGCGTCGGCTGGCGGTGGCTCCGTCAAGGCAGTGATCGTGGACTCGGTGTCAGCTGTTATCTCCCCTCTACTGGGAGGCAAACAAAATGAAGGTGATATCTCTTTCTGCTAGTCCATCATGGTCCGTCATACCTGAGGCTGTGTTTACACCCGAGCCTGTAAACTCCAAATGTCTGCCAGGAATCTGTAAAATACATAAGTAAACAGGGCCCCCACGCATTTTGGAAGCATGACATCTACTGTAAGTTAGCTCCGATCATAAGAAAGTGTGAAAACAACACAAACATTCGTACAGTCACGTTAAAGCCCAAATTTCTGATACCAGTTATAAACAGAGCGGTTTTCATTAACCTTGGAGCTGCTTCAGTGGGGGTCTGGCCTCTTGACAGTCAAAATAATTAAAGTTCTTAATCCAAGTGAACTCTATTGCTTACAATTGGTTTATAAAAAGCTCAAAAACTCTGATCTAATTAAACAGGGTTCAAACCGGGGTTCTAAAATACACCTACAAAAGGCTAAAACCCCAACTTAATTCAAACTTCCACTAAAAATATTAAGCTCGGGCTTTCAGAAGTTTGAAAGATACAGTTTATTTCCCTTCAGGCTGTTTCTTTTTTTCACAGCTGAGCAGGTCTGGTCAAGTAGAAAACCCACCAAACAAATGAAACCGAATGGCAGAATCCATAGGAATGATAACATGGTAACAAAGGCTTAACTATAAACTATTTCTCCAAAGTGGAGGTTAACGACCACTAGAGCGCAGTTCAGTCGGTCATTTTGTAGTTAGTAAATGTTGGCTTGAAGTAGGTTTTAATACCAGAAAACGAGAGTCCCATGTGAAATAACAGACTAACAAAAAGGAAATAGGTTTTTGGGGCCTTTTGGGGAGTACTAAAGTAATTGCAATTAATCCTGTGGGGACCATGAATGTCTGTATCAAATCTCATGGCAACCTGTCTAATATTTTCAGTCTGGACTCACAGACGTTGCCATCCCTAGAGCTCAGCCGCCAGCGTGGCTATAGACAAAATGAGTCGACCATAAGAATATTAGGCGGGAAATATCACGGCAGTAGTGGCTATAGTCTGAGTTACTACTCTTGAATGGCTTCGAAAGTACCATTGAAAGACATTGAGAAGTCTGTACACAAACAAACCTTTCTACAACTTCCTGTGCCTCCAGGCATGTCCTTGATGATACAAGTAGCAGGGGTTCTGAAGACGACGGCAAAGGACTTCAATGTTGCCGCTTTGGTAAGGATGACACAGTCCTTGACGTGCGCTACTCTGAATGCAAGATGCGTTTCCAGTGTCAATCTAAACTCTCCTTAAACCCTTCCACACGTCCTCCTGGAATTGCTTTGAGACCTGAAATGAAAACAAAAGGTTACTAATTTCTGACAATTAAAGGTGTAAAATAAAAATCCATTTGTTAGTTTAGGTGTATGACTGGAGGTTCTAATCATGCAAAATATGAACTAATCACATGAAAAAGCATGCACCAAAGAAAATTTGCTTTCACCTCAAATCAGCAAGTTTTTGAAGCGAGTTAAAGATGATTTGATTGATTAAAAGTGGGACAATCTGGCTGTCCCACTTAACACGTTTCTCTCTTCCTAAGCGAGTACTCTGTCTGGCACGCTGCACTAAACCTATACGACAGAATGAAGAAATGGTGTGATAATCCCCAGGCAGGGAAAAAAACTGAGGACGAAACATGATGGTGTTTGGGCCTGCAGGTTACAAACCACGTGACGGGAAGCGGCAGCGGGGAGGTGCATCCAGGCCTCGGCGTGTCGTGGAGTCACATCCCCAGAACCAGGATCCTGCTGGAGCGAGTAGACAAGGCCGTCGGCCACTCCAGTCTGCGCTCTGCAACACTGATCAAGTCTTCTAGACAGGTACTGCAGGCAGCATTGATTCTTTAAAGGTGTTCCAAATGTCAAAACGGAGACTTTGCAGTTGTGTTTGCTCTTTTAAAGTGGTCATATTACGCTCATTTTCAGCTTCATAATTTTGTTTTGGGGTTGTACCATAATATAATATGGTATGGTAATATGGTTTAATTTTCCAAAAACACCATATTTTTGTTCACAATGTACATTGGTGCAGCGCCTCTCTTCACCCTGTGCCATCTTTGTTGCACATGGGCAGTACTTAGTCCATTGACTGCCTGGAGGGTATCTAACGTTATTTTAATTTCATATTTAGGTATAAAACTGCTCAATTCGTGCATATAGATATGTAGAGAAAAAGCCAAAAAGCATAATGTGACCACTTTAAAAGACTCTACACAGGTCTGGTTTGATAATGAAGCTCTTCAGACAACAGTCTGTCATTGTGAAGTCTCAGATTTGAGATCCAGAACACTCAGCTGTTTACCCAAAAGCAATACTAGTGTCATGCAGTTGATATTTTCTAACGGTCGCCTCTGGCTGCTGTTTGGAGCTGCGACGTTGCCTGTTGCAGACTACAAGGGTGATCGCTGCTCATAAGAAGTCTATCTTCTTGAAAAGTAGTTTTCTTCAATGCCTTACAACCGTCACTTTCTACAAACGAGTTCCTTTTTTGCTGTGCAAAGATACTATTAAAGCTTTGGTAAATTTTTGCATTGAAGTTGTGAAACGTGTAAACCCACTGCAGTCAGAGGACACCACAGTGTTTCCATTCATTTTCATATGGCATGAAAATCCAGCATTAGTCTCTTGAAACATTGGAGTTGTGTGATCCATCACAGTAAACATCAAGTCTGCAGTATGTTCTGTCAGTTGCGGTATCATGAGGTAAAGCAGCGTAGACTTGAACTGTGTTACACGAGTCAAGAAAGTTTCAAGAGTCTTCTGTCATACCACAGAAATGAATGGAAACCAGTGGGAAGAATACACCAATAAAGTGTGTTTTAGAACCATTGGAAAAAATGTTAGGCGTTAGCGTTTTGTAAGGCTGTGGCCTTACAAAATTACAGTACTTGTTACTTAATAGTAAAGGCACCAGTGTGTCTTGAAATAGTTTTGTTTTTGGAAGTAATGGCAAACCTGCGCACAGCACATACATTAGTGCACCTTAGGGGGGTATTAATGACAACGGGGCCAAATTTCTATTGTCGCTGAAAACCGCAGTCTTTACTTTTTCCTCGTCTCATAAATAACTACACATTTTCAGTTTTGAGAGTAATAAGAGGTCCATCAGATGAAATGCCCGTTCAGAATGAGCATAAACCAAAATTAATGTTTTATATTGCGGCCGATTTTTTAAAAATGTTTTTTTTAACGTGTAAATCAACACCGTCATGTGCTCTGCTTCTTAGCCTTGTCACGTCAAAGAAGAGTTTGACTTGCAGTGGTGGAGTCGCTCTAAAGAAGGGTCGTCAGGAAAGAGAAAACTGGATGAGACTGATTCCTGAGGAGAGCAAACCACAGTCCTCTGCCTGGATGTCTGATCAAAGGTAGATGCATGTTTCTGACCAGATTTGCAACAAAGTGTTTCTTTGAAGTCCCCCCCCCCCCGACTCTACACGGCACTGTGCAAATATTTAAATGATTGCTAAACTTTATTCTAATCATTAGCTCCTTAGCTTGTTACTTTCATCAGAATCGTGTATAATACACTCCTCCAATCCTATGCTGCAGCATAGATTATAGACTACTTTGTCTCTTAAGATTGCGGCCAGAGATTTGTTTTTGACTTTTTTGCCTCCCTCTCCTCATGCGTATCCTTCGGGGGAAGCACGGCTGGTTCGTCAGGACTTTGCCCCTGCGAGCTTTAATACATTCAAACATTTAATTAAAGCACCTCGTAGCCTAAAGTAGCCCAGGGATAAAAAGGAAAATCTGAATTATCCTCGAAAGCCATTCAGGAAAACCCCATAAGCATCTCGTCGGATTGTACAAAGAGTGTCATGATTTAGAATCAAAGTGTATTTAGTTTAGGAGGAGGAAAGCCTTCCTAAAACTACTAATATGATCTTGGTAAATAGTTTGGGAAGGCAGCGGTTGTGCCATGAGAAATTTCCATCATATCTGTAATACCTCAACTGCATGTAGCTGCAACACTCAAAGTACAATTTGTAGAAAATAAATAGCACTAGAATGATGTTACTGAGACATTTTTATTATCTTTATCAGCGTTTTGTTTATTCCTAATGGCAGACAAATTTGGTTGTTCTCAGTTCACGAGCCGGGGCTTAATACCTCGCAAAATCTTTCACTCAGCAGTAAAAATAATGCATGATGCTGATACCCCCTCCCCCATTTTAATTCTGCTGAAATATCACTTTCAAGTCTGTACTGTGCTTTGTTCTCTTAGTAAAATGCATTTCAACTTAAATACATTCCTTATGGAAATTTCTTACAAAAAAACCAAAAACTCAGACTTCATCAGTAAATTGGCTACATCCATCCCCAGTGTTCATAATCTTCCAATTACACGAAATTGGAAATAAACTAAAATGTGTGTGTCCTCTGCTGGTGTGCAATCGCACCCACAGACACGGCGTCACAGGAATCTCCCCAAAACATAAAGCTCAGTTTATGGACAGGTTAACGCAGTGTATAAAATGTGATTAATTTTTTTTTTATATTAACAGGGGGGGACGACGCGCCTCTTGCGGATACATTCCCAGATCCAGCTGGGTGACACTCTCTGGGCCTGGCTGTCCTCTTCAGGGTCCGCCAGCGTGTGCGTGGCTGAGGCGGCGTCATAGTCCAGTACGAGGTCGCCGTCATATGCCACGAAGTACCGCCTCAGTTTGTCAAAGTCCTGCACTGAGACGGGCAGGAAAAGCTTCACCCCACTGAAGATGTCCAGCAGCGTCTACAGGAACAATACATAACGGTCAGCAGAAGAAACACAGTCTTACTTTCCCTGTACAGGCTGCATGGCATCGACCTATTGCAAATCACACAAATAATGTTAGTCTCTAACCTGTTAAGATTAAACACTCCTCTTGTCTTACCAGACAGAAGCGTTGAAATTGTGAAAATCAAGCAACTTTTCTTTCACGTGAAGATGTATTTAACCCGATCGACCAAAACAGTCACTCATTGAAATGTCTGTTATTAATCAGTTAATTAACTAATCATCTGCACACTGTTTTGGTGGGGTTATTTAGCCATAGCTTGTACAGGACAAGTTAACTGAACCCAAGTTGTAGAAAACTATGGTTTTCATTCAAAGTTGTGTTGACGGTCATTTCATAAAAAGAAGTAAACCAATATTTGTGTCAGTTTCCATCTGACAGCGAGACCATCTTCTTTCTTTCTGTTAACACTACATTTCCTTTGATTTTTCTGTTGAAAACTATGGTTTTCTACAAGTTGGGTTATGTTTTCCCTGCTGAGATTGTGGAGCCATGACTAAAAATAGGTTCCCGTGGGGCAAAAACTTCCAGATTTAAACATAGTTGGAAAAGAAAAACAGTAAAATTATTACCCATGTACACAGTCTTCATGTTTACCTCCAAGAATAGTACATGGGTCTGGTTAAACTGTCAACTTGTTTACAACCTGTCAGACTGCTGCTGTTTTTTGCCTTGGGCCCGTTTTTAGCGATGGCACCGTATCCTCAGATCTCAGCAATTACTTTGCTGAATACAATGTCATCATAACTGATAACACCCAAGTTGCAGTTTAACCGGTAGAAAGTTTATTTTGCAAGCCGTAAAAAAGAACCATAAAACCCCACACACAGCAGATTTTCTCTTCAGTGCAGTTTTTTTAAAGCGCCATATTTTATTTTGCCAATCCGAGTTTGACCATGTCGGCTCACCACAAACTGTTTAAGAGCACTTGTTTGCTTACAGGTAACTGAAGAGAGACTTTTTGACTAACCTTGTCATGCCTTGGTTCCAGCAGTTGAGAGGTTTCTTTTGTTTTGGCCTGTCCATTGCTGTGGACACTTTCACTCTTCTTCACCTGGGAGGAAACAGAACCATCAGTTCGTCACCACTCAAACTGTCTGACAGGATTATTGTAGTGACGCAAGTGTACGTGTGCTGTGCAGTAAGTACGATACCTTCTTGGCACTGGGGGTTTCTGAGCCAGGAGTGCGAGGCTGGGATTTCACCACCTTTGGTTTGGGCGGGCTGCTTCTGTCTGTGAGGTGGGAACACGTTACATATCAAATAAAGTGGCACTCGGTGACCTCACACTGGGGTCGCTCGTTTCGCCTCTTCAATCAACCAAACACATGCTTTACTGGTCAAATTAAAGTAGTACTACTAACTCATATTCCACATTTGTGACCCTGTGTCCTTACTAAAAAGAAAATATTTGCCTGAAACTGGCTTTCAAGACATTTAAATGGTAGATTTACACTTTGACATTGCTGTGAGGATGTATCTGCACAAACTGCTTATTCCAAAGCTTTAGGACTACTATTCATGAACATATACACACATGGTACAGTACACTGGCTGTTTTGATTAAATTGTTTTTGCAACCCATGTTTATTCACTCCAATTTGTGCTAATAACTTGAGGTTAATAATTAGCTTCATGTTTGCTCTGCACTGGATCTGAAATAATTAATTGTTTTGAGTTATTTTTCTATGATAGTTAATTGAATAGCTTTGGGTTTTCAACAAATCAAGCAATTTGAAAATGTCCTCTCAGACTATGGAAAATGGCGATGGAAGTTCCTTCTTATTCTGACACTGTACAGGTTGCAGCCCCAGTTTGAACACACTTCACAGTAAACATCCTGCTTTAAATATTTCTCACAAACACAAAACTGTTGTATGAGCGTCATTTTGTACAGTAAAAAGGTGTGAAATGTGCCACGCAGTTCTCGTCCTCCCCTTTATGTTGTGTACTTACTGGTTTTCTTGGGTGGAGCGCTTCCACGGGACGAGGGGGAGTTTCCTCCGCTGTCCCCTCCTGATGAGCCCTTGTCATCGCTGGATGTAGAAGGTCCAGCCGTCACTTTAAAGTCACAGTTCTCCTTTGATATGCGGAAGAGCTCCTGAGCAGAGTGATGAAATGACAACATGGGCTTCAGCCAAGAGGCGTAATGTCTTGTGTCACGGGAGATTGAAGACCTGTATTGCATTCAAATAATTTAGCGCAGGCATGTTAACTGCCTCAGCCAATATTTCAAGTCATTTGTCAACGTTTGCGGGATACCTCTGACTGCAAATTTGGTCCTTGTCATTTAAATCATGCTTAACTTATGCAGTCCCATGGGTGCTTTGTTCAACAGTATGCTGAATTATTTCACTCCTCCCATCACCTATATCACATTACCTCCCCTGTCTCACCCACCTTCCATCATATATTCTGGTGGAAAGCGCACGTAATTAGGAACAAACAATTCAGTATCAACTGAGTTAACTGATTTGTAAGGCGTCTTTTGTGATCGCTAACCTAATCGTTAGATGTCAGTAGTTAATTTTTTTCCCATGATGCCTTCAGTTAACTGCATTTCAGAAAACATTTTATACAAGCTTGAACGAGCGGTATCTAACAAAATAAGGTGTAAAAAGTTTCATTTCCTCCAGAACAATACATTATTAACACCAGTGCACTCGAGACTGTGGCACGTGTACTTGAGTCAAAAAGGTGACATCCTACTTTAAGCTGGTGCAAGTTGGTGGCACTCTTCCAGTCCTTGTCGTCGCGAATGCGCGTCATGCGGGGAAAGCGGATAGAGATGCCGTCAGCGGTGTGCATTTCAGATCTGGAAAACTCTGCACCTGTGATCTCCCACACAGGCGCTTGCTGCAGCGGAGGAAGCACAGCAGGTATTACAGTTTAAGGAAAGATGTTTGTGGATTTCATTAAAGACAATTTTCAGTAGATATGCAGGTTGAAAATACCCAGCTCTGCAGCGCTGGTGGTCATTATTTATATGTTTAAAGAGGTATTTATTTGATGAAATTCCTGCAGAAGACATGTAAGAGATGCTTCATCTACAAAAGGTCTGCAGTGCATGAACAGGCCTACTGGGAAATACAAATGTGCCGAAGAGTGAAGTCTCACCTCAGGGTTGCGAATAATGAAATCTGGATAATAGTTCTTGATGATTTTCAACCAGCCAGGGATTTTGCTTGGGTCCTACACAAAGACACGCACAGACAAAAAGATACATTTTCTATTTTCTTACATCAGCTCAATATTCCAGGCAGGCCTCTAAGTGGATCCTCTCTGACCTTGCTGATTTTGATCACATCCAGCTCCTTCTGGAGTCGGGCCAAGGTGGCGTCATCGTAGCCTCCGGAGCACTTGGTGACTGTGCACCATTTCTTGGAGTCCGGGTCATAACAGCCCATTAGAAAACTGGACATGATGCCCCCTGGTGGGTAGACGAGCACACACAGCATTAGGAGGGACATTTGGAAAAGTGCTGCCTGTGGAGGCTGCACATCCCTCAACAGGCTTTGAATACACATGGGTACATTAGAATTTCACTTAACTTCCCAAAACCAGCCTCTTCAGATCCACTTGTAAGGCCTTTTGTCCCACACTATGTTATGGCAAGTGTTTCATCTGATTTGTTGTTTCTGCTCTGTTAGCTTGTTTGTACCTTTGTTTTTGCATTTCTTATGCTTCCATCGTGTTTTATGCTCATTACCCAGCCTCCTCAATGGCTCCCATATCTTGTCTGCTTGTATGCTTTACCCAATGACATCCTCTCCTTATGCATTACGTTCTATCTGCATATTTTTCACATGAAATCCTGGGCTTTTGTGTTCATAATGTAACAGAGTTGGTTTCACCGTCCTGACTGTGTAAAATTCATACCGTTTATATTTTCACCCAGTGATCTACAAGGGTACAGACGTTTCAAGTGTTCTCATACCAAATCCTGGTGTGTAATAAAGGACCTGTTCATATAATTAACCAAAACGCATATTAACTGTCGGAATTGCTGAAACTGATCCTCCTGATCGTTATAAGAATTTTCAAGGCATTATTAAAAATTAAGAGTAATAGTAAAACTGTCTTAGTTAGCTAATTTGGGTGCCCCCAGAGTCAGACTCCTCATCTTACAGGAAGTGGCTGAGCATGAAAAAGACTCTTGCGAGTCCCCTGCATTAAGAAGTTCATGTGCCGCAGTGCATGGTTAGGGCTTTACAGACCGTTTGAGCCCTTTCCATAGAAGGCGCCCAGCACCACCAGGTCAGCTGTGTCTGCCATAGCCCCTTCGTTCAGATAGTCCTTCTTCACCTTCAGCCAGTGGCGCTTCCCTGGTTCATAGCTGCCCTGAGACGTGCAGATATACAGAGCTCGACCATCACAGTGTTGAAGCTACATATGTACTTAAAATGATTAAAACTAATTATATAAAAAAAAGTATGACTCCTCACAGTGTTCACATTTGTTCCACAGTTACATTAGATACATATTCCCCATCAGTTTTTTTCCATTTGGGGGAAAAAAAAAAGCAACTAACCTTTATGTCTTTTAGCACCAGGCCTTCGAGTCCCTCTCTGATGACACGAGTTATCATATCAGCCAGATCTCCTGCCCTCTGACACACACAAACACACGTTACAGCATGAGCTATTACAGATGTATACAGACAGCGGAAAGCCAAATTCAGAGTTTTACTTACAGTGACGTGCTTCATCTCTGAGAACAGGATCCTGTTGCGGACTTCAACCATGTTGTCATGCAGGAACTTCCTGCGTTCACTCAGAGGCCTGAAGAATACGAAGGCAGTGGATAAACGTACCGATCTACAACGACCACAGTCATTAATGTCAACTAAACCAACTAAAATACTGTTTAACTCACTTTAAATGAGTGTTGAACAAACGGGGGTAGGGGGTTAGACACAATGAACAGAGTGAAAACGCATTACCTCTCCATGAGACTCACGCCATTGAAGTAGATACAGTCGAAAACAAAAAGGCACACGTTGGCATCTTGAAAGGCTGCTTTCTGAAGGGAGAGGACAGTGTGAAGTGGGACAACGACTCGTCAAAAAGGAAGCTGTGGGACAAATTCACGCTGAAGAGAAAAAAAAAAGGTGCAAATTGCCTTTTGTGTTCTCACCTTATGTACACCCAAGGTCCCAAAGGGCAAGGGTTTACTGGTCTTTGTGTCAATTAGGAGGACTTCAGCATCCAATATCATACTGTGGCCTCCAGGAAAAGCCTGAGGGATGTACTCCTTGAAATGGGCCACCTGAAACACCAACATGGACACACACACACACACACACACACAGGGCTTGGGTTATAAGAGAAAATAAAAGGCGTTTGAAACAGCTATTACAGCAAGACTTAATAGGCTGGACACCGTAAAAACGAATTTGTCAAAATAATAAGGGGCATTATTGTCGACATGATGTAGATTAAAAATAAAAACGTGTAGATGAAATGATAAACGTTCTACACATGCAACAACACAGTTGGTCTTCCTCATTTGGGCTTGTACCCCCCCATCCACCTTCATCATGCTCTGTGGTGGACGATCTGAACAGTTCTTCAGTGATATCATTCATTCGAATAAACATTAGGAAACTTAAAGGCTATTATAATTCGACTCCATTCCAACCCCCAAAGAATGTTAATCTAACATTAACATAAATTGCCTAATTACAGTGGCCGAGGGTCCATTAGCAGCCATTTGGCTGATGGGTAGCATGGGCAGGGCAGTCACACAGGGCAAAACCGGTGCCACACTATAACAGACAGCAGCAAGAACAAGTCCCAGGATGGAAAGACAGTAGTGCAGGATCTAAAATAGCTGCTCAGAAGCTGAGTGACCATGGGGTGTTCCTTCAGGTGTCCTCGTTAATAACAATGGGTGAAGTTGAAGCTTGGAAAAAGAGACTACTTTGATTAAAAAGCCTGCAGAATTGTGAGAAAAGTAAGAAAAGTTAAGAAGATAGGCCTCCATAAGCATTTGGATGGGTTGAGGCTTTTTACCTTGTGTCTTAGTTCCTGGTGTTCTTTACTGATGTTTAGGGTTCAAGGTTGCTGTGAGGTATACATTGTGTGCACAGCAGCAGCCTCTAGTGGTTTGACAGGGCTAATGAACATGAGGTGGGGCTTTTTATCCCTGCATCTTTCAGGCTCTCGGCTTCACGCTGAGAAAGCAAAATGCT
Source organism: Coreoperca whiteheadi (assembly GCA_011952105.1). NCBI lineage: Eukaryota > Metazoa > Chordata > Actinopteri > Centrarchiformes > Sinipercidae > Coreoperca > Coreoperca whiteheadi. The sequence goes on from WNGW01000031.1 coordinate 4,585,911, forward strand.
GGGGGAAAAAAATCACTGTGGGAAATGTCTGAATTTCACGCTGAGAAAATACCTTTAAGTTGCTAATCCCGCAGCGGAAAACCTGAGGAGATTCTATTCTGACATAAAGTGTCATAGTAATATACATGGCATACAGCTTCGCAGGCTGTGTGTGTGTGTTGCTTGCTACATAGTGAGGACTGGAACACGTTTTTTTTACCTACAGAGTGAGGACATTTTAGGAAAGTAAGGACATTTCGGTCAGTCCTCACAACTTCTAAGGGCTGTTTGAAGGTTAAGGCTCGGATTTAAGGGTTAGGGTTAGGGTAAGGGGCTAGGAAATGCTTTATGTCAATGACAGTCCTCACAAGGATAGAAGTACAAGGATGTGTGCGTGCATGCAGACTGACTTTGTGTGGCAACACTGGTTTGAGGCTGCGGCTGAAGTAGCTGAAGCTGTCTCCGTTCTTGTGGACCTGCACACGTTCGCCATCATACTTGATCTCAGAGTACATCCCGTTGGGGCATTTCTTCATGGCGTACTCGATGGATTTGCATGCCTCTGCCTGAAATCCCAAAGGAAAACAATAATTTACCAGGCTCTTAGCAAGGAACCATATATAATTACTTTTCATTTAACCTTTTCCTGGCAAAAGTGACTTTCTACGTTCATTTACCCTTAAAAAAAAAGGACACTCTTTTATAATTTGCATGTTATTTTTGTACTTTGGGCCATTATTCCTATCAGTGCAAAATCATTGGACTCACCAATTAACTGCTGAGATATGGGAACATGTCTGACGAGTCAAGAAACACGAGCAGTCAGACGATCAGACAGGTCGGAAACAAACCCTCAGGTTAGCCAAACTTATTTGGAAGACAAAATGAAGGTGAACGGTAAAAATCACTATCTGTTGTAAACATTCATCACACTTCCTGGTTCAAGACTTTTCTGGCGTGCTCACTTTCAGTTTTACCTCCAAATAAAGTGGTTTAGATTCTGTAGTCTGACTTCGTCTGTAGAGAAGTTGCCGGGTTCCCAGATCTCAGTAATTACTTGGTTGAGTTTAGTATCATAATCAACAGACATGGTTTGGCATAAAGTAGAGAACAATAATGACAGCACGAGAGAAGCTGTTTCCAGTTTTCCAGCCTGCCCTGTACTCAGCAAAACTAGAACATGAACCCAACCCTCTGGTGGACGAGTTCGTATCAATGTCATTTATCCTTCTCAGTATTGCAGCAGAGTATCCTGGCAATATTGCACCTTAACAGTAATCAATATGACTAGGCCTGTAATGTGAGTGATCGTTCACCTGCTGCATTAACCGCGTTTCAAAGCTCACCCCCCCCAAATTACACTTGGTCCCTATGAACACTCTCAGACTCTTCCTGACTCAATTCCAAGATTCACTGCAAACTAAATATTAAAAAGAGAAGGAAGTTAAGACTGAAAAGTTGTAAGCCTGTGGGAAGTTGGGAGCTGGACCGTGTTATTCATTTGTAAACTGAAATGTGATATAGCGGCAGTGCATGTCAATTTACTTTTAACTGTGTAATTAAAAGTCTGCTGTGTAATGTGCAATTTAATGGTCTGTAGGTTCCCTGGAAAACACATTTTAAATCGTGCTGAATTAATAGTTGCATTTACAAAGAGGGTTTCAGGATAGTCATGCGTTTACAGTAGAGAGTTATCTGCAAGGTCCAGCTGCTGCCTGGTTGGCTGTCTACTGACAAGCAATCAGCCGGAAACAATCTGAAACATCATATTCTCTACATCTTGTGGAGCTTTCCCCTAATGTGAAGGAATCTAAGGATCTCATTTAATCTTCTGGCAGGCCAGTCACAGGCAGTGACACAGCTTAATGGTTAGATAGATAGTCAGTCCCTCCTCTCCTAATGAATGTGTGTGTGGAGGTGAACATATATATATATATATATATACACACATTAAAAGTATGGCTATCTTAATCTTGACTATAAAAATGTATAATTGCTAAAAAAAAAAAGGAATAGGTGACATTCTGAACTGAGTGAAAAAAAATGTCTTGCATACCACAGTGTAAAGATCTACTCGAAGCCTTTGAGCTAACATTTATAAAAGAGGTCAAACCGAGCCTTTGGTATTAGGAAAAAGATATCACATTAAATTACTTCAACAATTCAGAGGGTCATATCTTATTTCTAACCTATTTTCTTTTGAAAACCAAAAAGGTATTAAAGCAACAACTACTGTCTTTTATTGGAAATCTATTTCTAATCATACCTTGCCCTGAAGCAAAAATGGATTATTATTGTATTGGCCTACTGCTGGAAACATAATGTATAATGAATTAGCAATTAAATGAGGCCATTGCCTGAAGGACAAGACATGTTCATTTGATTGCACATCTGCCTCAAGTAATTCATGAAGTCAGAAAGGTCAGATGTCATCACATCAGACAATGTGCACTACGAATGGGAATGATTTCAGTTTGTAGTCAGGTAATTATAGAAATAGTAGACATCAAAACACAATCTTTGTAGCTGTGTTTTGTTTCCTCTAGAACTCATTTATAAATGGATTGGTGACTTTAACTAGGCATTTTTTTTGAATGTGTATGAAAACCTCTTCCTCCCGTCGAGGCACGCCAACCTCTCTCCGAGCTGGTTGATGAGAAGGGATCCGTAGACATTTGTAGCTCTCGTGTGGATCCCTTCTCATCAACCAGCTCGGAGAGAGGTTTGCGTACCTCGACACTCCCCATTTACGCCAAACTCCCTCACAGGGTTTGGCAATGTGACTTCCTTAAATCACTGCTTTTCAAGTCAGCCTTGCACTGAATCACTTAAAGACTAAACAGATACATTGGGGGAGGACTGTTGAGAACAGTGTGAGTGGGTGTGAGAACCCATTTTTCGCATTGCAGTGACGGTAGTACTCACCAACATGGGCTGGACAGGGGTCATAAGTGAGGCCTCCACAGTGAGAAGTTTCCTGGGTCCTGAACCATTAGATGCCTCCTGCTGATTCCTCAACACCCGTTCAATCACGTCACCCAGATTTCGCGAGGCCTTGAAGGCATCATAAGCATTTGGATCCACCGCATCCAAGCTGCACGACAGGCAATAATGAAAGAGGAGTTCAAGGTTGGTATGAAAATATAACCTTCCCACAAAGTGTTGAAAGAACATGAATATTAACTTTCTGAGCAGAAGGCAAAGACACTTACACATGTTTTGCTCCAGAGTTCATCTTCAAGTCGTGTTTAATAAGTCGAATGATGCATTTCAGGTCATTGCCAGTGCACCTATCATGAGAAGAGAAACGGCGGTGAAATGGTGAAGCAAATGCTGGCGTATTACAGTATTTTATGAAGCTGAAATATAAGCGGTTGAGACCAGAAAGGTTCTAAAATAATACCACAAAAAAAGTAGTAAATATAAAATAATAATAACAGCACTTGGTAGTATTGTATTTCAAACAGACTGTAAGAAATTCAGAAAAACCCTTCTGTTTTACAGCCATTTTGAAGACTAATGCGTGTGACAGACAGGAATGCAACTTCAAGTAATGTTCAAGTCATGCTTGTTTTGCCCCATCAATGTCAAATGACAAGCAGACCTTTTACTCAGTGCAGCACAAAATAATGCGTCTGTCTGTTTACAGCTAGCAAGATCCAATTTATGAAAGATAAACATAGTTCCTATCTGGCGTCTGGTGTGTTCGTGAGAGAGAGAGCGAGAGACATGCCTGAGGCAGACAATCTAAAGACAAGGGAAAACTGCAAAAACCAACTACCACCACCAATAAAAAAAATAAAAAAACCACTGTCCATCTGTCTGTCCGTCCTTCGATTTTCTCGACAAACGTTCATCCGATCGACTTCACCCTTTGCAGGTGTATTGCTAAGGACTCAATGGAGGGTCGGAAATGGTGCATTTTTTGCCAGATGGTGGCGCTACAACAACAAACCATACACGGGCGGCCGTGGCTTGGTGGCAGAACGGTTGCCTCCCAATCAGAAGGTTGGTGGTTCGATCCCCCAGCCATGCGCCGAAGCATTCTTGAGCAAGATACTGAACCCCAAAAATGCTCCTGAAGCTGCGCCTTCGGTTTGTGAATGTTCTCATATGTAAGTCGCTTTGGATAAAAGCGTCTGCTAAATGACTAAATGTAAATGTAACTTTTGAACCCTAAGTCTCAGAAACAAAATTCTGTGGCTTCTGTGGGTCCAGACAAATTTATCCATATAAGCCGTCTAGATCGATTTTCCATCATTTTGAATTTCGTCCAAACTGTTTTTCTGCTCTTTCTCCAACAGGTTTAAAGCAATCGTCACCAAATTTGGTACAGAACATCTCTGGACCAAGCCGGAAAAAGTTTCCTTTTTGGATTTTTGATACTCCATACATTTTTTCTATAGCTGGCCCTCAAAATGTGCTCAAATCCTGTGGTCAGGGCTTATGTTACAAAAAATGTCATATCTCCTGAACGCTTTGTACTATTGCAACCACATTTGCTGGACATGTGTAGATAAGATGTCTGAGTGATCATGACACATTTCGTGCCATGTGGCCAATAGGTGGCACTGTAGCAGCATCACCTAACGGTGTATGACTGTCCTTCCCACCCTTGGTGGGTGTATCGCTGAGGACCCAAGGGAGGCAGCGTCGACTGTGAAGTCAATCGGATGAGCAAGCAGCACTTCCAGGGGCCGAGGAATCGGCACTGCACTAGTTTGAACAATCACTGACGGGTCTGGCAAGACCTAAAGATGTCATGTGGGGAGGTACAGCTACAAAAGATAAGGCCAGACATGATCTCTTGTCTTACTAGTATAACTAGTGTTAGTATTGATGCATTAGTACATTACTATTAACATTAACACAGAAAGAACAGTGAGAGTAATAATCATAGTGACTTGAATTTGTACTTTGTAAAGAGTGCAATTGGCTGTTTCTCACCTTATAAAGGGAGAATTGACACCAAAATCAAAAACTGATAACATTCCTCTCACCTTTAGTGCTGTTTATCCATCGAGATTGTTTTGGTGCGAGTTGCCGGGTCAACCCATTTTTTAATATGCAAGAATGTTTGTTGCTTTGCATCTATCACACGCTGTGTCCTTGTTCTGATTCATTTACTTTATTTCTAAAGATTAAACATGACAATTAACTTTAGCTTTTGTTGTTATTTGATAAGAGTAAATAAATAAAACAACTTGTATATTTGGGTTTGTGGATATGCGATAGTGATACAGCGCTGATGAAATATTGAGGACTGTGATTTAAGATTTGTTTGGCTTATATCTTTTACAATTAAAAAGTGATTAAGGAATAGTTAAGGGTCACTACAAGCACAAATAACATTGCTGGTTTGAATGATTGTTGCTTCTGGATAGGCTGAAGAAGCCATAAAGTGATTTTAATATAGCAGGTCTGAAGTACTTAACTAGCCAGTCGAATTAATATGAAAATGATGATGTACTGTCTTACTTTTTGGCAATATCCTCCAGCTCGGTCTGCTGCTCATCCTCCTTGGTCAGCAGGGCGAGGCGGGTCAGGGAGGCGTCCACTTCCTGGATGGTCAGGAGGCTCTTGGTAGCCGCAGGAAAAGATTTACTCTCCTCGAAGAACATCCTCACTGTCTCAGACACATCGCCCTTAAAAAAAAAAAAAAAAAAAGACACCGACTGGATTTTACAAGTGTCCTTTTTGACAATTAGTTCCCCTTTCATCGTTTTCACGACACAACGTCAGGAGACTATAATTGCATATGAATATCAATGAGACTGCTTTGAATAATCGCTGGCAAGAAGGTCTTTAGTTCAGTATATGTGGTATACATTCACAAATCATAAGAGCTCATGTGGGAGAACTAATGGATCACAGACCTGTTCCAGATCGCGCACCATGGCATCTTGGTCACATCTGAATATGCGGCTGAAGAGTTTTACGATCTGCTTGTCATTGAGATTGTAGACACTTTTTACAACGCCTGGCAGGAGCAGCTTCACTGTCAGGTAAAGATCTCCATGGAACTTATCTAGGATGGAAGAGAAGAACATTTCAAACATTTAGCAGTAAAAATCCTGGCCTTGGATTCTGTCACATGCTGAAATCTGCCCACAAATACAATATTAACAAAAACACATGGTTAATGCACGAACCTCCACCTGAGCCTTTCTTGAGGAACTTTTCAATAATCTGTGTCTTGACATTGTAGCTGTTGTGTTCTGCCACCATGGCACAAAGCTTGCGAAACTCTCTGAAGAGGCAGTCCTTGTGCTGGGGGTCACACAGCTGGGCGGACAGGGGGCTGCCTTGGCTGGCCTTGCCAGGGGAAGAGGATGGTCCCGGACTGCTGGAGCTGCCAGCCTTCGCAGCTGACAGGACAGTGGAGTGGAAAAGTTCAATTTGACAAAACAAGTGCATCTGCTTGGATTCACAAGGGAACTCAATAAAATAATAAGGGAATAAAAATCCCATTATCTTGATTTTAACAGCTTAAATGATTACCTGTTAGTTTCTGAATTTACTGATCACTTAAGGGGATAACTCGGTTTCTGAGAATTTTCAGCCTTTGTACTTTGGCTTAATGCTAACAATTTCTCTGAAACGTTTACAAAAATACATGTACAAAATGATAACAGTTACATTACTGTTTGGAACTGTTCTTTCCAAAATACACATATCCATATTCCTCCGACGCAAGGGACTTCCTGTCCTAGTTGTGCCTCTCGGGCTGCATACAAATCAGAGATTTCCCTGCCTACCCAAATTAAAGGCTGTTTTTCATTATTTATACTCATGTTTTTCATTTTTCTAAGTATGAGTTCATTACTGATATCTTACATTGTCGCTGGAATTATGAAAAATAGTATAGCTTCCAGCCATTTATTGCTACAGTTCTAACTGTGTATTGGACAAGCCTGTTGACTTGTCCTACTAAACTCCAATCTAGACATCGGTAATTGAGCTTTGATAAGAACACTAAGGCAATATGGAAGAAAGGGCAACAAAGAATGTATTTTCTGTGGAGGTTAAATGTGGTTTAAATAGTGACAGAAGGCTATTTTACAGATCCATCATAGAATTGATGGACTGATTAATCCCATAAGCGCTCTTAATTTTAATACACCAGAAAATGTCTCTTAGTTCCCCACACAGCTTAGCACTTTATCTTATCCCTGTTCTTATTGTTGTTTTTATGCTGCCTTTCTGCTTCTTGTGGGACAATAACGATCTGGACTGGACTGTACCCATACGTGTTTGGCTGTACATTCTGGATCTGACTGTCTGTTTCTCAGCATTAAAAAGCCAGTTCATTAAGGTAGATGCAAATGCCATTTGAGACAAAGTGTGGTGTGTTAAGGGCCCATTCCTCCATGTGAGAATAATCAGACAGAAGTGGAACACATTATTCTGACTCTTTCTGATCCAAGACGTTCCTTTTGGCTGTCTCAGAATGAGAAAATCATCCACTTTCGTACAATGTCCCTCGGCTTCAGTTGCTTTTGTTATAATATTTCCTCTTTTGTGAATGGCTTTAGAGCAAATAAGAAACCTCTTGACCTGAGATGTCATATCTTACCAGTGAAGCCTGAGAACTTGCGTGGAGCGTTGACAGATGGGTCAGCAGGAGGAGCCATTAGTTGGCCGGTGGTGTTCATCTTGGCCTGCACCTTCTTCTTTGGACTTGCACTGACTTTGGCCATCAGGTCTACAAGACAAGACGAATGGCTTTTGAACAAATGAGGCCATTTGACATTGGACACCACACCGTACCAGGTTTTCAACATACAAGTAAAACAGAGGCATAAACAAGATCAAAGATGTTAACACTGAATGAGTTTTGAATGGATCTCTTTGTCACATACATGTATGCCTACATATACATAATACTTAAACGCATTATCGCACCTATATGTCAATGCATACACAATCTTGTACAATACATACACATATACACACACACACACACACAGTCATTTTACCTGCTCTGCTTCTGTTTTCTTCATTCGTTTGTTTTGTTTTTCTAACCTGAATTTAAACGCCTAACCAGAGATGGGGGCTTTAAATTAGCTTCAGCAACATCCCAGGTACAACTGTATAACACGGTAGAGCTCACCTGGAAGAGCATGAACCATGTATCAAGGCTGACTCCTTACCGCATGACATCCTCTCTCCCCCTTGCCCTTCCTGTCGCTCTCTACTGTGACTATCAAATAAAGCAGAAATACTGAAAGAAAATTTAAAATAAAAACCATACCACATTGCGTAAAATGAACATTTCTCATAAAAAGGGGCCCTTCTTTTTTTATCATATATCACTTATTATCTTAACCGCATGATGGATCGCAGGAGTGAATCAATCAACTGGTGCTCTTTAACTGGTTGTGCAAGTTAACAACAGCAAGTTGAGGTTCTGTTCGACAGATTAGTTGGTATCAACACTGCACTTCAGCATCTGGTCAGTTTCATTGACTGCTGTGTGCCATTGTCTTAATTGCATTAACAGGAAAAAGGTTTGTTTTTATATGCTCCCTAGAAAGGTCAAAAGTCAGTGCCCCCTAAAGTCACGCAGGTACAAAAGACCACAAGAGCAAGAATTGTATTAGATATTGTGAAGTACTGAACATTACTAAGAAATATGGCTACTGAGTAGTATAAAAAAGAAATTGTGCGCGCCTATTGTACCTGAAACGTGTTTATCAATGATCTCCTTGTCTTCGTCCTGCAGCTCCTCCCAGCCCTCCAGATCTGTGATGTCCTCAATCTTCTTCGTGGTGGCTCTTGCCCTTTCCAGCTTCTCAAATATACACTTCACATGATACCACTCTTTCATCTCCCCCGCAGACTCGCTGAAAGGGTTTGGCACAATCTTCCCTATGCGCACTATGCCCTTTTGGATCTTGTCCTTGCATTTTTTACATCCTGCGGTGCCGCGTTTGGCGTATTCCACCACGAACCTCTGTTCTGCCATGTCTGGCTGGTTGGAGAAACACTGATGTAGGGAAAGCCGGGGAGGATCGTCTCGGAGGAGTCTGTGTTTGTGGGATGCCAAGGAGAAATCGTGGACTGCCCCGGGAAAATGTAATGCACGAACAGTTGGAGGTAGATGTTTAAAGCATGAGGAGACAGAAAAGGCTCTACACACTTTCCAGAGTTGCTGACACCTGACAAGTGGGCCGAGAGGTTGTAGGTCTACAAAGACAGTCTTGTGAGCTAATAAAATAAGATGCCTCTGCATTCAGTTGTGACGGTGGGCAAGTTACAACCTAAAGAAAGAAAATGGGACATAATGGTTACAGAGATAATTGTGTTCTATGTAAAGGTTGCTTTGACCTATCAAACATTATTGGAACAATCAGCTTTACCCTAAAATAACTGACTCAGCTTGGCCTTATTTCCCTAATTGTTGCATTCATGACGATTAACAGTTAACTGTTTGCCACAGATGAGCCCTGAAAACACTGTAAAATAGTATGTACATCTCCAGTTTAGCGGTAGCATTGCTTCCCAATACAAATTAGAGGATTAAAAGTAATGTACTGATTCTGATAGTGCCCAGGGTCATCATGCCCCTCTAGCTGTCGGTAATAATTGACACGACGGCAGTTGTTAGGCTAACTAGTTGATTAGCTTTAGCCATAACCGTCTCTGTTCCACATTTACATACAGATAGCTAACCTAGCTAGCTCACATATTGAACACAAACTATCCATATCCATCCAAGCTGCCATGTCGATAATATCGCTGCACATATTTAGCCACTTTACCTTGTGGGAGCTTATTAAACTGTGGTAGCACGGTTGAAACTGCTACTCCTCATTGTTGTTAGCCGACAGTGCAACAGTGTCAAGCTAGCTTCAAGATGCAACACACTTCCGGTGTGTCCCTACAAAATAAAAGCTACATTAAACATTTGTTAATTGCATTTAGAGTATATTTAATTAAATGTGCAACTCTTATACAGTAAGACCATACTGTTGCCCCACCTCGTACACCATGGGACATGCCTTGTTTAATCTAACCGGTGACATTTGTGCTTATTATCTCCATCCCTGTCTTGTGTTTTGGTTTGTTTCATTTTGGTTTTGTGCTGTGTTTTTGCGTATTGTATCTTTCTATATTCATTTATATTTTCCGTGTGTGTGTGTGTGTGTGTGTGTGTGTGTCTGTTTGAAGCACGTTTTAAAAAGCGCCACACAAATAAAGCGTTACAAACCTACTTATTTTGAAGGATACATTTTAGGTTTCCGGTATGGCTCTCTGGTTAATTCTAATCACCTTGACGCAACCAGCTAAAAAAGCCAAAGGAGCTACAGCATGGGCACTGGGCAACAGTGGCTTCACAATGCTGGATGGGATTCATAGAGAAGTAGAGCTTCAAACATGCAGCAGGATGAACCTACCGCCATCTGCCGACCGGAAGACTTAACGTATACGTCGCCAACTAGCTCGTTTTAACACTAAATACATCACACGTGCATACTTTCTTCAAAGCATCACCTTCCTCTGTGTCAGTTAGCGATCAACTGTTACCGACTTAATTTACCTAGCTATACAAGTAATCTTCAGAGTATGAATTACTTACAGCGCCATGCCCTGCATTGTATGTGGTAATGAATGCATTAAATAGCATGCTGGGATTCAAACTAGAAAACGTAAGACCGATTTTGTACGAAAAGAAAATCAAGATCCAAATGGCACATTTTATCAACATGTGAACCCAGAGCGTTTGCAGCTCTGAATGGTCTAGCAATAATAATAATAAATCAGAATCAGCTTTATTGGCCAGGTATGTGTTATTAGATTAATTTATTGAGTAAGTGAGTAAAAAAAAAGAAAGAAAGCCAGAATTAGCCCAGAGGCTATTTTTGATGAAAGAGCAATAAAATATAACACAAAAATACATAGTTAGTAACAACACAAGATGAATCTTACTTACATATGACAGATGCTCAAAACACACTGCTGAAACAACCGTAAAAGACACCGGACATACAGCCTATAAAAGCAAACACAAAACAAACTGCTTACAGGTTCAAGTCTTTAGTGTTGATAGATATACGTATCAATCAGACATTTTTAACTGTTTAGAAAAAGCCTTGCAAGTAGTTACCTGTCTAATGTCAGCTGGTGTGTACACATACAAGGAATTTGACGCTCTATTTATTATAAACGTGAAAAACAGCCTGTTCTTGTCCTAATTATAATTTCCTTGCTAAATACTCATATTATAGACAGGTCAGATTAAAGATAAAAAACTTATTACAGGTTGGTACCTTTTATATACAGTTGGTACCAGTAATGCTGCATTCAACGACTCCCTGCAATGGTAGATCATATGGTCTTCAATCATCACTCACTTAAGACTCTTGATCGGGAAAACATGTAACGCGTTTACCTTTTTAAATAATAAACAAACAATAATATTAACAACAGTAATTGTTATTATTATCATACTGTTGTTGTTGTTGGTGACAGTATACCTCTTTCGGTAACTGATACGTCCATCTCATTCATGCATTGACAGATCTATGATCGCCATCTTCATCTTGTTTCCAAGCAAGAGAGAGAGAGAGCAAATCAACAGTCTATGACAAAACGAAATTATGTAGCGGATGCAGCAGGGCATATTAAAAGATCACAAAACACAAGAAAGCTCGTTAGGGACACGAAACAAGCATACGTAACCGGCAATTCATATTTCCTACGGTACCTCAATGCAGCAAAAGCCTCCAAAAAACTGTAAACACCCTGAGCGCCCGCTCACCGTCTGCGTAAATCGCGTACGCGTGAACCGCGTCACGTGATACGTAAACAACGAGAAAGCGGCGCTGCGACGCTTCAACTGCGCAGTGCGGGTGCGCGCAGGACCCTGCTACGTTATTGACGTTGTTCCCGTCGGGAAGCGAGAGAGAGCTTTCTCATCAGAGCCGCAGTGAACTCTCGAGCAAAGAATGGGAAGGAGTGTACGTGGGGTTTCACACGCTGAAAGCTTGGCTGCCTCCACCGAACACCGACTTTTGCTTTTCAGCGGTATTTCCAGGAGGGACTAGCTTCGGGAAAGCGAACGAGCTAGCAGCACGGGCTAGCTTCGCAGCGAAGCTAGCTGGCTAGCAAAACTGCTTCCTTGTTGTGGCCCGCAGCGAACCTCCCAGCTAGCATCCGTCGCGTCCACAGGAAGAAAAAATGGTGAGAACTGGTAATGTGTTACATTAAATGTGGCCAGCTACTTCGGCAGTGTTATAGTTTGATCCTTAATATTGTTGCCGCAGCTGTCAGAGGACCGGGTCGCTAGCTTACCGTGCTACAAGGGTGACAGCTGCTGTCACCTGGCTGCGGGCTCACGCATGAAGAGGGTCAAACACGGCGCTTAGTTCAAATCCACTGCAGCTTAAAGTTACCTTGTGTGTTCCCAGATGTCCCCACTTTGTAGAGCGTGAATTACAGCCTCTTTGGATTAGTTAGGGTCCCTGCAGTTCGATAACAACGACTTTATTTACCGTTTTTGTCAACTAAATTCTTACAGAATCAGCTTTAATACATACAATCTTTTTTTTTTCTTGCACACAGTTTTAAAAACAATTTAAAGGAAGATACAGTAGAGAGAAATAGATATACAACTAAAAACAGGTTAAAAAAAATAAAAAATCAACTGAAATGTACATACACGTAGGTGAAGTACAAAGATGCATATATAAAGAAATATAAAAAGTAACAATGAACAACATACAATGTCTATATACAATTCAAAATGTCTGTGTGAATTGGAAACAAGAATACAATCACGCATTAATCATTCAATATTTATTACAGCACTCTTTACCCTTTGCACCCTGAGTGTAAAGAGTGCTGTAATAAATATTGAATGATTAATGCAATAGCTTGCTTTATATACATGAAGTAGGTGGACATGTACAGTATGCATGTATACGTGTGTGTATACAGTGTGCTTAGATTTATATTCCTCACTGATTAAGATGATGATAGCTAAGTGTTAAAAAGCTGTGTATTTAAACAATGAGATATATTAGTTTATGACTTTTAGTACAGCGCATATTTTAGTGTTACAGGGTTATTGCACGGGATTGTTTTCTGACACTATGGCTGATTTAACTGTTACTGAACGCTGCAGCTTATCTTGGTAAAGTGGTATTTTTGGAGAAAGACAAAGTCACATGTAGACGGTCCATGGAAACCAGACTTGCTTGCTGTACTGGACATACAGAATGTAGATTTTTGACAAAATTAAAAGTACTTTGGTTTATAAAACAACTGAAGTGGCCGGCACATTTAGAGATTGACAATCCTGTCTTTCATTAATATAACATATAGAAACCCTCTTAACTGCTCTGTATTTGGTGTACAATAGATCATAAATAAAAAATACGTTGCATAATAAAGTCTATTATACAATATTAGACTAAAGATACATTCTGTCCTGTATTGTATGATACCCTAATTTTAAAGTTGATAGTATTCCAGCCAGAAACAGTTGTTTCCGTAACAGGTTGTCTGAATAGCAGTGTTGAAGACATGTCAGTTTATACCCTTAATGTAAACCACCCATTCCACGGTGAACTTTATGGCCTTTTAAAGCAGCTGGTTTATTGGACAAATTGTCGAGTGGTTTTTAAAGGCAGTTCAGCTGATATGTAATAGTTGCAGCATCAAACACACTAGTTCCATACATCTGAAAGGACCTTAAGGTACTGCGCTGGAGATACTGGTATTCTTTAACAGTTACAGGATTTACCTGCCTAAAAATGTGTTCTGTTGGAGACGTGTTTTGATGAAAGAATAATTTATAATTTTAAATAAATAAAAACATTTATTTTAAATACACTTGTCTTAGGGTGTAATGTTTGTGCTGTTCTAAATTAAAAACATTTGAGGTGTGGTTTATTTGTTGAATTGATTAACCAGGATTTAAATTATTGCTTTATCAAGTCTGTCCACTTTGAATGGGACACTTGAGCACGTCACCATCAGCGTCACTTAGAGCCAGAATATTCATATTGTTGAGATTAGATTGAATCCTAACCCTTTATTTATCCTTAGAGTATCATATGCTACGTAATCAAGTCCTAATAAGCAACCTTAATCAGGCACAATGCATAATACAGTGTTTTTTCTTTGTCAACTGTTTGCGTGTCAGTCACAACCATGTAAAATCTGTAAGCAGTCATCAGATACTGACTTAGATTTGAACTAAACCAGCATTAATTTGTGCATAATTTTAACCCTAAATCTAACCCATTATTCATCCATCACATCTTCAATATTTAATAAATGCTTAAATAGGCACTATTATTCATTGTTTGGGTCAGATTTGTACATTTCGATTTCATGAAATTATAATGAGCACACCTCTGTCTGTGCCAAGGCTTATTATTTACCACTGTTGTTTGAAACCCCATGAGATTATTGCTGAAATGTTGGCACGTTGTGTATTTCTCCACATGCAGGTGTACCTGTTAAATCCTATAGAGAACCTGAGAAGCTACATCAACAACCGTCCACCGCTGGTCATTTTTATGATCAGCGTCAGCGCAGTAGCCATCGCCTTCCTGACCATCGGCTATTTCTTCAAGATAAAGGAGATCAAGTCTCCAGAGTTGACAGAGGTGAGTCATACCCATTTGGTTCTTTAAAAGAGAGGAAATTTAATGGTCTGCTCGATTAGGTATCTCTCAGATACCGGTGAAATGTGGTCACTGCTAATGCTAAATGTCAGTTCATGACCTTTGTGGCCTGGATGCATTTGCCCAAAGTTTTGAACCATGTTGCATTTATGCTATGACCTATTCAGCCTTTTCTAGTCCCACCCAGTTCAACCTGTGAGGCTAAAAGGCGCTCGTCTTAGCATAACAATTAGCGAATACAGTACATTTCACCCCCTTTCCACCTGGCTCTAATATACACATGACTGTAAAGACTATAATTGGAGAGAACAAAAAGTCCAGTGAAAACCAGTTTAAGTGGGACTATAATGGGTGTTTCTGGTTCACATACAGAAGGTGCATATGTGGAAATAAACTACATCTGGATCTGAACAGGTCGCACATGCATATCAAAAAGGCTGTTGGTAGTGTCACTTGGATGATTGTAAGGATACCAGTGGATATGGAATAAGTAGGTTGAGACATAATCAGCCCATACATTATTTAAGTATCACAAGAGAAGTTCTCTGCATGGCACGATTTAATTAACACACGTCAGTCCCAGGTGCAAATCAGAGAATAGATGTTTGGTTAATCATAACATACTGTCCTGTCCAACTATTAATAACACACTTATCTCTCCCTCAGGACTGGAACAGCTTCCTGCTGCGCTTCAATGAGCTGGACTTTTGTGTGTCGGAGAATGAAACGATAAAGCACGGTCTGAACGAGTCGACCACGCCAGAGAGCATGGTTGTAACCAGCGGCCAAGCTCGTTCCAGCACCCAGGTTCCCCTCCTGCTAGAGGACTCGGGTCCCATCAACATCTCAGTCCCCATTACCCTCACGCTGGACCCCCAGCGCCCGTTTGGAGGGTACTCTCGCAATATCACCCACCTGTATGCGACAGTGCTGGGGCAGCAAGTTGGCCTATCTGGTAGGTTCACTTTCTCATCATTGCTAGTTTGTGTTTGCCCCGCAGTCAGTGTCTGTTTGTGTTCAACGGCAAATCAGCTAGGGCTGCGTGTTTCTGTGTGTTTACATACCTATTTGTGATCCACCCCTCTCCGGCGTAATTCCCCAATCACATAGCTGTTTCATGCCATTCCATTCCACATTTTCTGAAAATAATTCCCACATGAAAGAAAGTGTCACGACTCCATCATGTGCAGCGTAGCCAGAAATCTAAAAACAAATAGTAGTAGTTCTGGAAGACATGCCATTGTACCGTTGCATTATAGCCTTCCTTTACTTTTTAAAAATCACGACTTGCTGCCACTGGCTGTGGATATACAACACAAACATGATAGGTGTAAGACAGAGTGCACTTGGCTAAAATAAAAAACGAATCAGATTTTTATTTGGCTCAATATATCAAATGCTGATCAGTTAGTGTAAGCATTGCTGGGCACTGATACGGATCTTTATGATTGACTTGGGACCTCGCTAAATCTCACTAGGTTGGAATTCTGCAGATGAATTGAACTCCATTCCTTGCAACTGCAAATCTGTCATCTGCACTATCAACTCATATACATTACTGTCACAAAACCATTGTTACTGGTCTGCATTCACTCTATAGTGTCTGTATGGTACTGACCTGGACTGCTTTTGTGTGGTTACGGATGTAACTTGCTCCTTCTGAGGGTGGGAGTTTGTCCTTTTAAGGGGTTTTAACTTACCTCTTTGTGTGGTGACTTTACTTTGACATGGTGAGCAAACAGTGGCAGCGTTGTGTAACATTAAGCTGTTCCCAATTAGTCCGCCTATAGGTTTCAGACTTAAAGGTTTCAGAAGGCAAAAGGGAATAACACTGGCTTTGACCTTCTGATAACATTATTGTCTGCATGCTTAGGTATGTGTTTTTGATCTTTCACTTTTGTCTCATGTGACAACACATACTCAAAGAGCATAATGTGTTTTTCTTGCCCCCACACCGCCGATGTATGTTTGCTGTACAGCTCCACAGAGAGAGAATTTAGGAGGATAGAAGAAATGGCAACATTAAACTTGGCAGATTTCTGTATTTCAGACTGGGTTTAAATCAGCCAAATGGCAAAGTTCTACATCTACTTAAAGCAGATAAAATTAAATTTCATACTGAGTGATGAAATATGTAGTCAAATATTTAGTATTTAAATCAAATAGACTAAACTTTATGATCATTGATTTGTTGTTGTGAGGATGAGTAAAATGGTTCCATTTCAACGTTGTTATTCCACTACTTAGCGACAGAGAAATATGAAGATGTTGCACCTCTATTTAGATGGGTTTAAATTCTCCAAGCAAGGTCAGGTTAATACATTTTTTACAGCACTATACGCTGATATTAATCCCATCCAGCTTGGCTTTATCTGTGGTTTTAGCTTTCTGTCTTTGAGGACATTCCAGCCCTAAATACCTGCTCTGTTCTGATGGTCTGCTCTGACTATACCGTTACTGAATGTACAATAAATGGTAAATTGCTGCATTTATATATCCGAAGCGCTTTACAATGTTTGCCTCTTATTCACACTCACACACCGGTGGCAGCCAGCTACCGTGCCAGGTCCCAAGGTCACTTCGAAATGCGAACAGGAGGAGCTGGGAATCGCACCGCCAACCCTGTGATCAGTGGGCGACCCGCTTTACCTCCCTGCTATACAATACTTTTATATACCGCAATTTCAGACCCATGTTTGTCTTTCACTTTATGGTGCTATAGGTGTTACAGGCTTAGCTGTTTGCCTGCAACACATATCCCTGTCTTAGATTTTAAGCTACTAGAATGGACGAGCAAAGTCAATGAGGAGCTATGCAAATGTTTTATTACACTGAGCAAAAAGTCCTGTCTGAATAGGGCTTACACTGAACAAGAGGTGAATAGAGTATACTGTGGGAATGTCAGTTTCCTCTTTTATAGGAACCTTTCAAAATCAATTAATGGTTCATCAGTTTTCTTTAAATGATAGTACATATTATTAATAAAATAGTATAAAAACACTATGTGTATATAAATACTGTATATTAGATATTATTTTGAAATCTGGGTTTTCTTTATAAATGCTCATCTTGAATTATGGTTCTCTTAAGATGTTTTCATATATTTAATGTAAAGTCCATTGGACCCTTTTATGTAATGAGTTGGTAATGAGTTTGGAGTTGCTCTAACTGTGTGATATAAAAGTATCAAGTATATTTTGTGAGCACAAACCTACTTTTAGCAAATAGAACTGTAAAAGTACAGTGACATTTAGCGGAAAATGCTGCCTTTTGAGGTAGAACTCAAAAAAATTAAATTGACAATTTTGCTGGAGAACTAATCCCCTGCATAACAAACGCATATATGAACATTAGATTAGCGAAGGAGATGGGTTAGCATGAGGGTATCAGAAGGAAGAGGAAATCCTGCCCTGTACACCTGTATGAGTATGATTGGATGTTAGCTGATGACATTTCCATCTAATTAGCCTTCAAATGTATTTGACACTAAGGAAACTTTGAGCGAAAGTTACCTTAAAAGGAAGGTTTAGCAAATGTCCTCGTCAGTTGTTTGACTTTGCTTGTGAGAATTGGAATTTCTTTTGGTTGGAGACTCAATATCCATGGTTCTCCCCCACTGGATATGCACTTAATGTTGACACAACCACATCTATCCTCCGTCACACCCAGGAGTCCACTCAGTTTGACTGATAATCTTCTAATCCCCTTTGCAGTCTTATAAATATAGCATGAGCATGCAGAATCAGTCTGTCGTTTGTTATCAGGCGAGTAGCTTGGTATGACATCAGATACTGCTGCTGTGGCTCTCCCTGGTTGCCTGCTGTGGGAGTTGTATGCATGCTGTTTAGACTGTTCTTGGCTCAAGTAATTGCCTCAGAGCTAGGAGGTAGGTTGTTTTAGCCTTATAATGGCAAATCACAAGCAATTATTCCCATGTCAACAATTAAGAGAATGTGGCTATGCAAGGTAGAGGCATGTGAATTGTGCTCATTGGTGGATTTTTATGAAAATACAGGGCTTCCCAAAAACAGCTGTGTGATTGAAAAGGGAAAGTTTTTCTCTTATGTTAATTTTATAACAATCTGCTATGTTCTTATTGTGTTTTTGTATGTAGGCCGGGAAGCCCATGAAGAAATAAACATCACTTTCACCCTGCCTTTATCCTGGAACTCAGACGACTGCGTCCTGCACGGCCACTGCGAGCAGGTGGTGTTCAGCACTTGCATGACCATCACGGCGGCCAGCAATATCTTCCCAGTCACAGTGTGAGTTGGACTGCCTCTCTGACTCATAGGGACACACTTTATATCTCTGCCTAGAGCTTGGTGATACGGACTACACTATCCCAATGTTTTTGATTCAATACCATCATATCATTTCCAACAGTATTTTGGGTATAATACTTGGGTTAGTGCTTTCATACAGTGGTTAATCATAGCAATTAGTCTGTGATAAGAAAATGTATGAAGGCCAAACACAGAGAGGTATTTATTGTTCTTTATACTCAGTCAGAACAAACCAAATATTGTTAGATAAATCTAATAGTTGTAGCCAAAATTCATAACAGATTGTTGTTAGAATATTGTATTTTCTTGTCATGGGCGTGCTGGAGCGTTGTTAGCTGAGACTCCGTGGTTGGGTTTGCTGTGTGCACCGCAATGTTTTATTTTCGCATAAATAAAATAATTGTTAAGCAGCAGATTATATCACCTGGCAATTTCGAGTACTGCATATGCTGGCGGTGTCATGTTTCACAAGTAAGTGTCGCTTGCAAATTGCATATGAATTTGCGAGTCGTACATTGCTCTTGCATGGGGCGTGAGTGCCGTTTGTCTCGATGGTGTTAAAACTGAGCTAGAGGAAATTATCTAATGTAGCGAATCGCAGCTTGTATGTTACACATTTGGTGAAACGGGCCCCAGGACCTCTGGAGCCTTCAGGGATGGGCAGTAAAAGGTCTTGTCAGTCCGTGAAACATAACGTTAGCACTGCAGCCAAGTGGAGACTTTAGAGCCCGTCAGATATATTTAGTTTCATCAGATGTGACTTAGTTATTGGCAGTTTGTCATCGCTTCCAGAATGTCTTACTGTATCTCACTTAAATGAGAAGTTTTATGGGCTATTAGTCGTCTTGGATACTGCTTTGTAACCCTCTGGGAGCCCCAAGGTAAACTACATGCTTTGAAAATATAGATAATAACTATAATCTTGTCCCAGTATATTGACTTTTGCTTTATTATTATACATAGTCTAGCCGTATCCATTTTTGACAGACTTTATCCTTTGCTCTCCTACCCCCTTATATAGCTACATCATATTTTTGCTCTCTGTTTAGTTAGGTAATGTTTTATATGGAACTGCAAAATGACCAATATTGAATAAAAAGACATTGTGAAATACATAATCAGAGGAGTAAATACAGAGAATTATATAAACGGACCAATAAATTCAACATCTGTAACTCTTCTTCCATCACTGCCATAACCAACATAATGTGAACGTTTCCGCGACACCAATCAACAGGCATAAATCTTTGTTTTGGTTTGTAGGCAGCCGCCACACTGCGTGCCAGAGACGTACACCAATGCCACATCTTGGTACAAGGTGTTCACCACTGTCCGCGACTCGGATACCAAGTACAGTCAGGACTACAACCCCTTCTGGTGTTACAAAGGAGCCATCGGCAAGGTGTACCACGCACTCAACCCAAAGCTTACGGTCATCGTTCCTGATGTGAGTCACTGCCTCCTTTGTTTCCCGATAGCGAACATTATCAAGACTCCCAGTTTGGTGATACTTTGTGACCTCATGGTTTTTATCCATAATTTAAGAAATGATTGGATGAGGCCAGATTTCACGCACATTTTGACTGTGACGATACAATGAGTAAACCGTAACTAGCACAGTACGGGCTTTCCTCCAGCTCGTCCATTCTGCCTTTCACTTCTTGCCTCGTTCTGAATTTCGCGTGTGTTTGGGGTGACTACGAGATATTTGGGTGTAATAGAATTTATGAGGGTGCTATAGAATTTAGGCCCTCGGAATATGTTGTTTTGGGTTACGGGGAACTATGTTCCTAAAAAAAATATATATATATATATATGACTGATTGATTGTGTATTGCAACTATTCAGGTGGTGATTTTCAGGCAGGATATATGATCACATACGCACTTATAAGACAAGGTAAAAAAACACAAGGCCCATTCTGAAAGCCATTTAGTCTTAGTTCAATGCTGATGGCGCTGGATTGTTCCATGATTACAATGGTCACATTGACGGGCCACAACTGGGCACTGAATGGCCCAGTGAGCCTGAAAACGATTTGAAAATAAATGCTGTGCCTGTGCAGTTACCTGATCTCAGCCCACTTGAACATTTGGGAGCGGTGCTTGATACTGAGCATTTTCCACAAAATAACGGAGAAACGGACTGACACTTGATGTTTCCTTCCTTTCTATATTTGGGGAGCCTAAATGTTTGCGAAATGCCCGGAAAGGCTTTAATTCTACCTATGTTTTATTTAATCTTCAGGGTGACTTTGGAATTAAAATGAGTCTTTAATGTATTTGGCATTAAAAAAAACTGGTGGCATTAAATTATATTAAACAGTAGCCAGTAATTTTCATTCTGAAACCGAGTGCCATGAAGTTATTTTTAAAAGACTCCTAGTCATGTAATTATTAAGTTGGCCCCATGGGACGGCGGTATAAACTGCCCACCTATAGACATGTACCCTATGATATGGATTTGGAAAACCATGTACAGCTGTTCTGGCAGTGCCTCACATATAAGTACACTTATAGTAAGCATTTACTTGAGGAATTACAACGGCAGGATGAAACGATGAGGGAACATGTTTGAGTTTGAGGAATGTTTGATGATGCGTTCCGACGAGTAGCTCTAGGGGTGGCGTAGAAAGAAGAAACATAATCTGCACATTGCTGCACGAGTTGTTGACTAAACTCTGTCCTCATCATAAGAAATCCCAAAGTTGTGCTGAGACAGGGACGCAATAGAACATGTGCACGGAGTATCAGTATCCAGAATGTAAACTCACACATTAAATGATGAAGTCTACTGGAAGTTAAGTGATTAAAAACTCAAACTGTACCACAATAAACACACTGCTAGTCTTGTACTGCATTTAAATGACATTCTATCAAAGTTGTGATGGAAAAAATATAATGAGCTATCCTGTATGTTGTAACCCAGCACTAGTAGGCGCTGGCACTGATCAGTGGGGCCACACTTAAGAGTATAATATGGGCATTTTGTGTAGTGAGCCAGAAACAATCATGCATATTGCCTTTTGATTACAATAAAAACCTGCAGTCACTCTGTGATATTTAACTCTGTCTTTGTAACTCTCTTACCAGGATGACCGTTCCCTTATTAACCTGCACCTGATGCACACAAGCTACTTCTTGTTTGTCATGGTCATCACTATGTTCTGCTATGCAGTCATTAAGGGTCGGCCTGGCAAAGTACGGCAAACCAACCCTGACTTCTGCCCTGAGAAGGTACAACAGACACCAGCAGTGCTATATGACATGAACAGGTAGTTTCAGCCAAACATCAATTGACCAGTGATTGGTTAAAGACATGATCCAATCACACTGCTGATTCTTTGCTTATTGTCCAAAATACATGGACATCTATATGTATTATTATTATTTTTTGGCACATTAACTCTTTTGCTTAAAGTGACAGTTCACCCCAAAATACGTATTTTTCCTCCTAGGAACTATTTTCTTTCTACCGATACACGGAAATGCTCACAACAAATCTGTGGATTATCTTGAGTAACCGGGTCATAATTTCCCGAAAGAGACAGAGTTTTTCAAAAGTAAGCATGTGTTTTTGGGCACTTTGAGCCCCACAAGCCGAGTGCCACATATGTTCAAAAAAGGTAGACATCTCTACGGCTGATAGCTCCAAAACAATCTAGATGGATACATAGCAAGAGGACAAATATGTATTTTTGATTTTGGGGTGAACTGTCCCATATAGACAAAGCACACATGAATACTGTTGATGTTAACAAACATTTCTTAATTATGCTTTAACTGGTTATGTTTAAAGTGATTATAGCAGGAGATGTGTTGTTGGTAACTCCACACAAGAGCCATAAAACCCGGGAGCAATATTTATCTGCTGCTGGTGGGGATACCTTGGTGTAGCACAAAACAGCGTTACCTTCATAACAATAATAAGCTTTGAACACATGTATCATCTTTCATCACAGCCACTGTATGAGCCAGCTCACACCAGTCCAGGAATTAACAGTTTTAGGATAGGTCAGCAAGCTCTGACTCTGACTCAGGCCAAACAGATGGCTTTGAGTGCTCTACTGCGGGAACAACAAATTAGCAAATTATAGCATTTTTTGATCTGGGCGGGGCCGAGCTTGTTCTGTAGTTATTCATCTAAGAGCCCACTTTGGTAGTCTGTGTTTGTTGTATTCCTCCCTGCAATATTTAAGTGATCCACTGAACCAAATATGTCCATATGTATTTAGTTGTTTTGATCTTTTTTTTTTTTATTAAAGAATAGCTCTGTGATAAACACGTCTTATTTTTCTGCAGCTGCTTCACATTAAAAACCTACACTCTTGGAAATAAAAAAGGTGCTAACTAGAACCATATGGGGTTCTTCAGCGTGTCCCCATAGGAGAACGCTTTTTGGTTGCTGGTAGAACCATTAATAGAAGTTCCACCTCACTACTGGTTGAAACTATAATCCAGCACAAAAATGACAATACCAACATAAACCACCATGTTCTGAACAGACATTACAAACACTAACAAAATGTAACATTTGTGTTTGCAATTGAGGGTGAGAATCCTATAACATCCATTCTTTCAACAATTCTTGAAGAGCTCTTTCTTCTAAAATGGGTTCTTAGTGGAACCCTTAGCCTTACAAATAACCCGTTCTTCTTCTTCAAAAAAAGGACAGTTCTGCAGAAGCAAATGGTTGTGGGTGTAACCGTATCTCTTCAGGAAGAACCCTTTAGTCATATCAAGAAGGACCGTGAGAGACAGCAAATGCATGCTGCTATATACACAGTTAATTTGGTCAAAATTACCTGAGCAAATCTGAATCTTTTGTCAACTTGTACTCATCTGATTTCACTGCTCCGGTCCATATTACTAGTTTTTGTGGTTGTGTGTGTTGTTTCTATGAAGGATTGAGAGATTATTTTACTGCATGCAGCAAAACATGCAGTAATCCCTGTCATGAGTTTTTAAGCTGCACTAAAACCCATTTCTTCTGTTGCAGGTGGCGTTGTCAGAGGGTTAAAAAGACATCAGAGAGCTATGTCAGAACTTACCTGTAACATGGACAAACTCAAAAGAAACAGAAGAAATAAAAATAAACATACCAGTTGCCTAGTGAACCTTGGAAATACAATAAAGGACACAAAAGCTCTGTGAATGCATTACTCTTGCAATGTTGGGTTTCTCCAACCAAAGATATACAAGTGCCTGTATCTGTCGTGTAAATATTTGTAGGATCTCTGATATTCTGTGCAAAACCTTTTATTTTATTATTTTGCCTGAGTCCCCGTGTGCCATGACAGAACATGCAGTACATAAACAAAGCAGAAGGCCAGATTCAAGAACTACATAGCCATTTTTCCTAGCGGTCAGTCGGTCTCATTTACCAAGAAAGAAAAAAAAAAACCAGATAAGTGGGTTACATGAAACATTTTATGGCATTTATTGTTTTTGCTGTAAATGTTTGGATATCCCAAAACCGTCTGTAAACAAAGTATCTGTATCTCCCATGAGGAGAAAGCATGATTTTTAGTCACTTGATGTGTTGAAGTGAACTAAATATGCTTGAATAGCCTGGTGGAGACACTTGCTTGAGGATGAGATGCTTGCAACACATTTATAATTAAGTCGTCAGTATGCACTTGTCATTGCAGCTTCAACAGGGAAGAGAAGGAATTTAGCACTTTTCTCTGCATCAGACCCCACAGTGAAAGCCTGACCAGAATTTGGACATTGCATAAAGTCTGTTCAAAAGTAGCAATTAGCTTATTTAATTGCACTCTCAATTATATTTTGTATTCACCAAATTAACAGTTATATTTCCCTGTGTGTCTGCAACGTCAATAAACTTGGGATTAAAGTATTTGGATGATTGCACTGTGCACATTAATATATGAACAGACTACGATCGCCAACAGTAAGGTTAATCTATTGAGTCCCATTGACTCAGTTTGTATCCCATTTGTATCCAGTAAGTTAATTTTAATGGCAGTTAAACTTCCTGTGGTTGTGTTGAAAAATTGTTGTGTTTTTTTTATTTTAACTCAAGTAGATGTTAAGATTTTCTGCCTTTCGTTTTCCTTCCTCGGTGGCGTCGTCGGTCACCTGCCTCTTGTCTTTTCATTTGCTGCCTGTCGCGCTGCAGCAGTTTTGTAAGTTTTGGCTTCTAGACTCAAGTGATGTTCAGTACAGTCTCTGTTGCACCTGGATGAAGCGAAACATTTTCTTGCCTTACCTACGGTGGACTTGCTTGAAAATAGACAGCGAGATCCTTTTCTCTGTTCCCTTCTTCCACAGCCATCCCTCCCTTTTGGTTTCTCCCAGTAAGACGAGCCTGTGGTTTGAAATCAAACTTGTGATCTTTGTCCTATTAATGGAAACGTCAAGTGGCTCTTGAGTTATTATATTTTAGGATGCTTTTGATTTACTTGTGCTTTTATTTTAACGCAAATCATCATCAGTTGCACATGTTCAAGTGTTTGTATTGTTAGTGCACCTTTAGATTTCTTGCACATTTTGTGGTATTGGCTCCTGTGATTGTTTTATTTTTTTGTCCAAGGTCACATGTAAACAGTCTGATATTGAATTATACAAACCTGGTTTCAGTTGGACTCCATCTGAAAATATATATAAGTATATATATATATATATATATATATGTATATTGATATAACTATGATAATATATTTAAGATTAAATCATGTAATTTTGTTATTTTGTACTACAACAAAATGTGCAAAAACTAATTTGGTGGGCGAATGTGTGTACGTGAGTTTGGGAAATGTTTAGATAAATAAAAGGCGGCTTTAGACTGATGCTCTGAAATCTCATTCCCAAGTGTCTGGAATTGAAAGGATACGCAGGTCACAGAAATAAAACATAACAAGCTCACCTCCCCGGACTTCCTCTGCAAAAATGTGTTCACTTTCACGTGACTCATTGTGCTGTACTGAAACTCTTAACTGAAGCTTTAAAGGATGAAATTCATGCTCTTCCAGTTGTTATACAATTCATATTTGTCTGCTGACAATCATTTATTCTAAATGTACTGCAACGCATATTAGATTTGCAATAATAAAAAAGAAACATTGCTCTAATTAGATTAAGATTGTTGTCCATGTTAAAATCCTGAGTCACCATCGACTATCTGCTGTGCAGACAGAAAGTTAAAATCTATTAAATTTGTCTGAGCTTGTCTAAAAACTTTGCTTAGAGAGTATGCAGCGTAAAATCCAAACCTTCCTACAGTCCTAAAGGAAAAGCAGAGAATAAACAGTCTAAGTCCGCCTTTAATGTCTGTTATGTAGGACTTTTCTTAAATAGCAATTACGGATACATTTTACTTACCTCTGTTATAGTTTTGTTCCATAATGGATGTACCTGTTGAATGTACTTTTTTTTTTAAAAAGCAGCATAATCTAAATCTGAGATGCAAGAATTCCAAGTAATTTTAAACAATGACGTAGTTTGATTTTTTTCAGTTTTAAAAAGGCTTTACTTGAATTGTGTTTTTGTTCAAGTGGTATTCATATATTACAAGGTTTATCCTTCCGTGGCAAAAATGAGTTTCTTGTCACATTATTGTATCAAACACTTTGTACATTTATTGATTTGTGTGTGTGTATGTGTGTGTATGTTGGTGAATGAGTGAAAGGTGTTGGGTTTTGGTCATAATGGTTGTGATGCCTTTTGTTATCCCGTATTGAGTGATGCTAGGACAAGTCGTCCTAATTCTGATGTGGATCATATCTTAGCATGGATCCGTTGCTTTTGCTGTCCACGCCATCTCCTGTGCTTCCACAGTGGGATCTGGCAGCGGTTATTGGACGGTGGGAAGATTTTGGGAGTTGGATAGGAAGCGAGTGAGGTTCGGCGGGGTGTTTGTGAGTGAAGCATGCCATACTATTGCCCAAACCATCATAATTAATGTCGGTGACCTGCATCTTATCCCTCCTTGTGTGATTTACGGTTTCCATCTTTGGTTAGAATTGCATCTCTACAGTGCAATGCAAAATGCCTTAACATTGTCCATTTTTCATTGAAGTTCTCTTTGTTTCACATATTGTAAAACACACTGGCTTTACAGAAACCAATCCAAAACAATACTCCTTTCATCACGTCTGAGCTACAGCTAGCTTAAAGCACCATGCTAGTTAAGTGCACATATAGATAGAGAAATAGATTTTCAAGGATCAGATGCTTGCCGCTGCAGTTTTTAAACTACTCCACTATATCACTGAGGACTGGAGTAAAAACAGGAACATATTCTCCTTAGTTGCATCATCTCACGGTGTTCTCGGCTTTACAGTAAGCAAAACACAAGTCTCCAATAGAAGGCTGCCATTTCACCTCGTTATCCTTTGTCATGTTAGTAGCGCTTACAGGCAAGTACTAAGCCAACTCTGTGCCTTCTGCACTATTGAGCTGCATCCTCCTCCCTGTACATACAGTAGATAGGACCATAGGTTTAATGTGGCTAGAGCGTCATTCAAACCCTTTTCCTCTCCAGTGGAACTGCTGTAAATGAACTCAAGTTTAAATAAACTGTCTCTCAAGTTCTACATCACTTTGTCCCTGACCCTCCTTTTCTCCCCCGTTTTTAATCACAGTTCCTACAGGGAGATTAATGATCTGCCATTGGACATACAATTGAAAAGTTAGGTGCTAGAAGTCCCTTGAAAAGACCAAAACCAACAATGTGTCGTTCCCCAAACTGTAAGTGGCTCTCAGAAACAAAGCCCATTGATTTTTGCCAAAGATGTGAATCTTTAAACAACTCAGAAATCTATAGATGAGTTCTTTTTTTTTTTTTTTAAAAGGCTAAATGATTGAACAACTGAAAGCTGTAATTTTTAGCAAGCCTTAATCAAACAGGAGAAAATTGTGCTTTGCGCAGGAATATTTTCAGCTGGGGATTAATAGGCACTAGTGAGACATTACATCAGCAGAATGGTGTATGTGGTTTGATTTCAAAATAAAATACAATGCCCCCCTTCATCATAATGAAGAAACATGTCTCCCTGTGCAACGATGTGCCTCATTTATGTGTTTAGTTGTTTTTGGACAACGAAGGAGTTCTATGGCACAAAGGAATTTAGCTATGTCAGGCTTTGGCTGCACAGACAGTGCACTTGTTAGTTTGATCAAATCATTGTGAGTTTTGGTCTTCATGAGATCTGTTGACGGTCACCAGACCCCTCCTTTAAAGTCTGAATCAGACATTTGTTTAGTCTAAAACACATAGGATCAGTTTGCTGGTTGTGATTGGAGGAAATGCTAAAGGTTCCCCACACATTAAACTATATGTCAGTGAGATTCAAAGGGCAGATCGCAACAGGGCAGAATAACCAAGCAGGCCGAACCACTGCAGACCTTGATGAACAAAAGGTCAAAATAGCCCTCGAGATCCAAAACCACCAAGCAAACCCATCTGCCCCAGTGGCAGCCCCTGAATGGCTCACTGAAACACGATGAAGGTGTAGCTCCAAGAACATTTGAAGCGGAGCTGCAGCGGCTGCTCTGGGGGCGGTCAACGCAATGGTTCCGTTAATGCCAGAAAAACTCAGCTTTAGTTAAACTAGCTTTTCCAGCAAAGAAATTTGTTCAGAATCTTTAGAATCCGCGCTAGTGAGTCAGTTCTAGGGATGGCAATGTCTGTCAGTCGGTCCCCCACTTTGGTCCAGACTGAATAACCTCCACAACTATTTTACAGACACTGATGGTTACCAGAGGATGAATACTAATGACCTCGGTGATATACCCTGACTTCTCATGTAGTGCCACGATGAGGTTCACATTTTGGATTTTGAGTCCCTCAACTGCAAGTGGATGGATTGACATGACATTTCGCGCACATGTCCTCTTCATGATGAACTGTAATAACTTTGTTGAACCTTTAACTTTTCCTGTAGCGCTACCATCACGTCCACGTGACCAATACTTTGGTTTAACTAATGACACGGCACTTTGTGTTTTGGCGTTAATTAGCAAATGTTGGCATGCTAACACTCTAAACAAAGTTTGTGGACATTATACCCGTTAACTTCAGCATACCAACAGAGATTATAGCATCTTTCGAATTGTCTCTAGGAAAATTGGACAAGCATGGTGATAGCTTTCTTTATCTCAGCCCAGTAATCTCCCTGTGGTGGATCAGTATGGGGGAGGTGCATCACAGGGCCACAGTTGTTTTTGATACTACCACTAGAGGATGTCTGAAATGTTCAAATTCTACACATAAAAGGTTTAAATTTACTATGCAATTTCACCACTGCGGGAGAAATAAAGGCTTAACTTAACCATTAAGTTAATTATCATCTTATTTACAACAATTTGCACTTTGAACATTGTTTATTTAGATAGATTTTGTACCTTTCAAAGCCACTGGCTTCTGTGTATTTCATTATGCAGATAGAAATCATTTGAAACCTGCTACTTACCACTGGTCTGGTCTGTTTTGTGTGGCACTGCATGTGTTGCTCCTCCTCCTGTGTACTCATGCCCTGAATTTCAGCTTGCATCCTGGAGCTGGGCAGAGAGAACAAACAACTTTTAAGTACAGTGTACCAGGACATTTAGTTTGATTAAATCCCTCCCCCTCGCTAATACAGCCAGAATTAACAACAAAGTGTTGGCCCACAACACAACCAGCAGAGACGGGACAGCATACAGCCGGTCATGATGCATGCTGGAGAATCCCATTCAAGAAGGTTCACAGTTGGCACAATATGCCCTTAAGGACAAGCGTGGCACAGTAAATTGATCCTACTGACAAGTATTGCCTGGGTATTCAAAGCCTGATATGGCTTATTCTGCCATAGAGCTCTGCTGTTGTTCAAAAAAAAAAAAACTACTAAAAAGTCATAAATCCACCACATTCTTGTACTGGGTGACATCTTCTTTCGTCACCATAATAAAGCAAGTCTAGTTTTACTTTAATTTAATTCCATATACTCTGTCCTGCTGCTGTAAATACTCATTATAGCACCAAATGTGTATTAGTTCGCAGCTGAAAATAGTCCCCAACAAAGTCACTATTTAGCCTACTCATGTCTGAGTAACATTTGCTTAAAACCCCAGTTCCCAGCTGTTTTAGGGAATTACTGAACCTTGCTATGAAATGAATGAAAATAACACCGGGCTTATCATTTAGGAAAAGGAACTTGCACCAGACAGACAGTCTTTTCACTTGTTTTGACACAGTTCTTGACAAAGTATATACCGCATAAGCACCAGCGATTACGTGTCTTCAGTGATTGGTGGGGGACTTGAGCAGGACTCTCCGGAGGCTGTGACGGCGAAGAGGATCCTGTTCAAGTTAGTTAGCATCCCAAACAACACCTCCCACCCCCTCCACAACATGCTGGTTGAGAAGAGAAGCGTCTCCAGCCAAAGACTTCTATAAATGCGTTCCACCAGGCGGCTCAGGAGATCATTCCTGCTGGTGGCCATCAAACTGTATAACTCATCTGCCTGTAGCAGTGCGGACATCAGTGGACTGGGAGGCTGCGGAGGTCTTACTGCACTTGCTAATTGGAGTTTAGAATTACATTTTCCTTAACGTCTAGCACAGTGCAATACATCTTGCAACTTTTTAACTTACAAATACATTCATTTTGCACACCTTACTGTAAGTGGCACACTTGTATGCGTGCGCTGTTGACTTGTACGTTAGCGCTTGTGTTTGACATTGTTTTCGCACTTTTCTTTGGACGGTGTGGTTCGTTCGTGTACTGCTGCTGTGACGTGCACATTTCTCCCCATGGATCGATGGATGGGTAAAGACAGACAGTGACTGACTTGACTGTCTGCATGAAAACACTGAAGAAAGAAATTACTGGACAAAACCCCTTCTCTTACACCCAGTCGAGCAGTACAGCGCACACACACACACACACTATAAATACTAATTACAATTAAGGGTTCATGAAAAATGACATACATGAATCCTTCGGTGAGTCAAAGTAAGTGTACTGTGAATGGACAAGACTTGTGCAGGCAGAAGTAATTAAAGATTGTCTGAGTGCTGAGTGGTAATATGTAAAATACATATAATGGGGTTAAATTAAGTGTAATTCCAGAGGCACCTGACTACAAATCAACCACTTAGCAGTGCCGAGGAGGGAGGACATTAGGATGCTGTCATTATCCGTTTGCTTCTAATATGGGACCAAGATTGATTGGCGAGACCCACTGCTTGTCATTAGCCCTTGAATGTTACTTTTTAAAATCTCCCTGTAGCTCAGAAATGTGTAGTGAAAGCCAGCAGGCATGGAGTGTTTAATATTCAAGATCACATCCTGATGGAAATTCTCATAATTCCCACAAAAGATAATAGGAAATGCCATTAAGAGCCAAATGTGTTATCACGGTTTCTCCACGGTCTATGAACCAGTAGTATTTGGTGGTGGGGGTGTTTCAAAAGATAGTAAAAACCAAAATGAGTGAGAAAATAAGAGTATCAATCCCCCAATGATAGGCTGTGGTTATTTTACGTTACATAGGGCAGCCGAAACCTGAATTACCTCTCCAATAACTAACCTTTTTAAACGCACATATGGCCATGAGGCCACAAGACCTCACACAATTAATTATGGGTGCCAAAACTTCCCACATTATTCTCATTTATCAACACTGCACAGAAAGGACTCCGCATTCTTACAAATGTTCCAAATGTAGATGCATCTAAGGAAAAGAAAATTGTCATTTATTGAATGTGCACATGCACGCCTGTAAATAATCTGACTTAAGAAAAGCCCTCTTTGGCTATGTATATTAACTCTCTCTTTAAAGCTGCACTTAACTATATTTTTATATTGACAAAGGTTCAAATGACTATTGTGTAATGTGAGAGGTGGTTCTGTAGTGACAAATCCACAGAGAAATGTCATACCCGACTCTGACGTTCCCCAAAGCTCTACCGCACTTTCTAGGATGTTGTTGTTGTTGTTGTTGTTTTTTTAGCTCATTATTTTCACTTTCCAGCCAGCAACTCGGTTCTTATCGACAAGAAAACAGCACGCAGCTGTTTTCAGCAACAACAACAAAAAAAAATAAAATAAAAGCTATAAACCCACAGTACACTACCTGCCCAGCACCAAACAAGAGACTGGCAACGCAAACAACTACACGGTGAACTTAGTGAAGAATTCGGCAGCTAAAGACACAAATATTTCTCAGGAGTTAATGGAGAGCAAAATGGGGGTAAAATGAGAGTGAACATTAGACTTACGTTCATCACGTGGCCAGAAACACGACTCCAAATGAATGATAACATTGATCTGTGTCTGCGTAGGTAGGCATCTGTTGCTTGCATGGCGGCATATAGCATGGATATGGACACCCATACCAGTTAATGCAGTAAAGGCACAGGTGTAATTTATAATGTTAATTATGGCTGCATCCCATTTAAGGCAGGTGGGCCAGTTTCAGAACACTGCTGCTGTGCATGTTAGCTCACTCGCATTGGAAGCCATAACGTCTGCAGTGAAAAAGGCCCGTTGTTTATTGTAAGTGATGGATTATGTGGCCTGTTATTTGCAGGCTCATTAAAACCTTTTAAAACGGCCTTTGAGAAGGTTTTTGATCAGAATGAATCCATGTGAATCAAAAAGATGCTTCCCAACATTGCTAAGGGATTGGTCTCCAGTTTTTAAAATGATCCTTAACCATTCACATCTTGTTACAGCGAAAAAGTGATCAACCCTTTTTTTTTGTAGAGAGGAATATGTTTTCCTAAAGAATAGACTCACATATGCGTGGACACTCCCTGGCCACTTTATCAGTACTCCTATACAGTCGGATGCAATCCAGTACAACAGCTCTGCCACGTGTTCTACCTTTACGGAGCTTATAATGGTCAGTTTTTGTTAAAACTTTCCAAGAGGAGTTAATTCAACTATATGTTTATTACTGAGGTCGTAATTAGTAGTCGTTTTGCACGCTTGTAAAGGCATGGCTGAGTTTTTGTATTGGTTTAAATTAGATTTTACAGGTTTACCTAATAAAGTGGCCACTGGGTATATATATATACATATACAGTATTCAACACACGGTTCTACATTTGACTGACTAAAAAATACTTTAAGTAGTCTCAAAAGATGTTGATCGCTTCATCCGTCACCATATAATCCACTGATATTTAGTATAAAGGTGGAGGTACTTTATATACACGTGTTACCACAGCAGGTGTGCCAGCTGATCGCTCAGTTGCTTCACCGATGATGTCACAGGCCAGTCTCTTCCACACTCTGATGTTTAATGCATTCATTCATTTTTTTTTTTTTTCTCCATCACCTCCGGAGCTTGTGGTCACAGGGTACACATTCACAGCTGTGTGGAAGAAAACATGGCCTGCGGATACTAAAAATGTTATTTATTTTGCTGAAGCCGAACCTCTATGCTCTCACCACCAGAGGGCAGGGTTAGCAGACATATAGATGAGTGACAGGCTTACTGTGTATTGAGTTTCTTCTCCATCCTCTCGTAAACCTAAGTACTTTGTTTTCAGTACGACACATAAGAATGACAACGGGCTGCAGGTCGACACGTTCAGCCTCTAATGGCTCAGAGGACACAGCTTGTCTCTGTCCCTGAGAGACATTTCTAATGGAACGACTGCGTGCGAGGACAGATTTCTTCACTCTTCAAACACTGTCCTCCAGTGTTTGACACAATGTTGATCTGTTTGACCGCATGTGGCAATGGGAGAATAGAAATGTATTTTTTTTAAAGGACATTCAAAGAGGAGAAACCCAAGACACAAACTAAAGTTCTGAAGCCTTGTTCTGGGTTTACCGCTCCCCAGCACTTACTAGAGCCATAAAAACCCCTGGATGCAGGTGGTTCCAGGTAAAATGCTTCGGCATGTTTTCTTTGAACCGAGAGAAGAAAGAGAGCAATGTGGCTCTGCCTACTTGGGTGAATCTAATGACACGAGTGTCATTTCTATCTTTGGAGCAGTCCGACCGCTGAGCAGTATTGCAGAGCTAAAGCTTAAATGCACGAGCCCGGTGGTGTGTGAGAAAGGTTTGTTCCTTTCGCTGTTCGTGTCTGTGTGCCGGAACTGTGCACGGCCAAAATTAGGGGCAGAATTTCAGGCGTCAGTATGGGCCATTATGAACAAGCATATCTGAAAAGGTCACCCCTACCCTTGACTCCCTCATTTACACTGAATTCCTGGGTGACGGGAGTGGCAGAGCTTCCTCGGAGCGCTTGTTAAGAGACCATTAATCAGATTTCTCCAGACATGGCGTGCAATTTGGCAGCGATTGTTTATCCTTTTGTCATTTACGCTCCGGCTCTGAATAACAACAGGGAAAACAAACACTGCTTTAGGACTCAGTTTGTGTACAAAGCTGCTTGTTAGAGTCCAGTAGATCGGGTAACTGTTATTTAGCAGCGGGGAATCTGCAGCTAAGGAGGAAGTCGGAGTTAAGACAGTCCAAAACACGTTCACTTCTCTCGCTGCAGATTTTTTTTCTCTGTCAGAAGCTAATGATCAAGGACACAGCTGGTAAAAATGAGGCGGCAGCTCATTCACCAACAGATACAGATGGTCAGAGACAGCAGAGTGCGTGAGCTGGATGGACTATGGACTGAATTTAATATTGAAAATGAAACTCACAATTAAAATTAATGGGCTTGCAGAACAGCGAAGTCTGCTTGGGTGGTGAATTATTCACTTAACTTGACCAAAATCATTTCATGAAGAGAAACTTTTTAAGTTTTAACTTTAACTTTTTTGTCCTACACACAGAGAGTGCAGTTGCCTGTCCCAATGTGCTCTAAATAAAACCACAATATACTCTACAAGCCATAATTTAAGACATGATTCCAATTTATTATGACTTTTACTGTCACACCATCATTTCCATCAGTTACGACAACATCGTGCCCGTCAAAGTAATTGCTGAGATCTGAAAAAAGATGGCGACACTGCTAAAATGAAGTCAGGCGAAGAAAGACATATGAGCTGTCAGATCATCAGACAGGTTGTGAACATACCAGGATTTTAATCAGACGATTTAAACCGTTTTATCTGGTGGCAAAACCAAGTGTCGTTAATCATCCCTTATTAATTAAAACAGTGTGTGTGCACAACTATGACAACTAGGGTAGGTCAAAGGAAGTCTGGGTTGTAACTTTACTGTTGGCAGTGTGCCGGATCTCAGCAATTAAGTTGGCAAGTACATTGTTATTATTGCTAATAAAAAAATGAGACCCAAGTTGTTATAGAAAGCCGAAGTGAAACCAGAACGTCTGAGCTCTGTTCCAGAAGTTACAAAAACCCACTCAAAAGCACACTGATGTTCGTAATAACGTACAGAATTGCTAAAAATCTAGTCTCTAGTCGAGAACCCCGCTCAACTGCATGTTGTGCTACGTAAAACTGCCGTTTATTTGGCATAACAAGCACCCTCTCCCAGACGCCCAAGAGCATTGTGGGTTGAGCATGACCATTTCAACAGAATGAGGCGAGTCCATGGGTAAGTCAAGTGGCCATGGCTAGTTCACGCATGGCTGCAAAAACAGCAGCGCAGCGAGGTCTGAACAGTTTTTAGGCAGCAGAGATTACTGCAAAAACATGTGGGAACATTTAATTTGTAGAGAGTGTTGGAGGATATCATGAGGAAGGAAGTTGTGATGACATATAAGCCTCAATGCTGTGCTGCATCTGCAACAGCTCGCTACAAATGTAAATGCTCTCAAGACGCAGCGAGCACAGACCATAATCTGATTGCCCAAAACACCTCTTGAGTCGGACGGGGATGCATTTTGCCACGTTAACGAAATAAGGCCCGATTTTGCTGCAGAACGGGCGCAGTGACCTTAGACTGGCAACATGGTAATTTTGTTGGGCACTAGTGGGTTTTTCCCGCCATTCTGTAATTTCACGGCACGCCGTGTCATTACCTGCGCTAAAATGAACACTTGAGCGGAGAGTAAATACAAATTGGGTGATGCGGTGTAATTTTGGTGTCCCTCTCAGATCGTCTTTCGGTGTAGATGCAGGTGTTCTGTGCTTTCGTAGGGGCTTAACTTGGCCCAGACAGACACGCATACATACGCCTCTCCACATGCACATCAAAAATACATTTTTAATTTGTTTAAGGCCATAATGCCAAGAAGGGAGCGTTTGTATTGGACTAGATTAAAGAGTGACTTTTATCCTTATCTGTCATCCACAACGGTTTGTAGATGTAAAGTCCTTTTCCTTCAGGCTGATTAAGCCCATGCAGTTGTCTGAAGGTGGCAGGGCGGATGCTGTACTGTGCTCCACCTGCCCCACTCTGATTTGAACGATGTTTTCAAAGTGCTGCAACAAGCGACAGGCTCCTGTAAAATTGGACTGGACTTATCAACTGTCGGGCTGCTGGCTGCTATTCTACATACACTTTATACAGTGCAGGACATCAGCCTGAGGATGATCGGATGAAGAAGATCACTCACTTCTTTTCTAAACTTCTCTCTCTGCTCTTGAACTTCTACGCAGACCCCCAAATGCTGGGTTTACTGGGGCCAGCAACATGGACTTTGCAAGAGACTTCACACATTTTCAAGAATGAATGAATGTATTGCCAAATTACTACATTTAGGAGTGGTGGGAGGGGGAAATATGTGTGCGCTTCTTTAATCCAATAAAGCTGCAATTTCTACAATTTTCTCTAGATTCTCATTAATCGGAACCTCAGAAACAGTCGTCATTAAACAGTAATCTTGTCACGTAAACAGGATTATTGTGAAGGATTCAGTTTGTAAAATCATCTAGACACAGACTATTGTCTCACAGTATTAGCAGTACTTCCATCATTGTGTGAATACGAATGCACAATTGAATGCAGTTTATTCAATCGCTTCAGTGAAATGAACAAACACATCTTGTAGACATGGCTGTCTGCTTCTGTGCATAACGTTGAACACCTCGTTATTTCCAACAAAGGTAGGCAGACGTTCTTTTCTGTCATTCAACAGCTACAGTTCCAATGAGGTGATGACATGCCATCAATATCCAAAATGAAATTGTTTTGGTGTGCATCATTACCCACAGAAAACATGGTCACCAGGCTGAAGTCAACTTCAGAGTGGAAGACATCTGCCCGGGGTGGCATGTTTAGTGTGCCGTGTATTCATATTTGAGGTGCTTTATATTGAAGCCTTTGGACGCCGGGCACATTCACTTCTTTCTGGGAGAGACCGGTCTGGGCTCCTGTCGTGGAAACTGAAAAATCAGTTCTCGTCTATGGCAGATGAGAGTTGGTACTCAAATACCAGGCGACACAGCATTACTTCTGAGCAGATCGTTTAATGCTTGCAAGCATGAGCCACCATCAGCATTGCACCAATATGACCGAGGAGAGACAGTCTCCCCTCAGTTCTTACGGCACTTCACAACAAACACAAATTAACTGTAACATAATAACTGGGTTTCGACCGTTCTTTACTTGCTCATGACATTTTCTTGTTTCAAACCACACTGTTGTTCTCTCTTGTTTGTACCCATCACCTCATGATCACATATGGCAATCATAGCTGAAAACGGCATCTCCTTATAGACGTTAATTGGCACACGTTCCAAAGTACAGACAGCAAACGGCTGCTTCCCGATTCATCTTTGAATAGTATTTGTCTACAGAGGAGGGCGAGGGCCTTCCATTTAAGTGAAGGATGTCATGGCAACAGATTATTTAAACACAAGGCAAGACTTGAGAAGTGTAACAGCCTCAGTATGGCTGAAACAAAGCGCTTGACGGACTCTGCATGAAACCCCGAAGGCAGCATCGTTGGAGGGCCGCGTCTGACAAGCTTTGTAACTTTCCGAAGTTGTGCGGTACTATTTCGGGCCACTTTTTGTGTGAACTGTATGCTATCCCAAAATTGTACAAATATTTGCGTCGAGGTTCCAAGGAAGGAAGACATGAAACACAGAATTCCGGAGGGAGTGGGACGCAGCCAGGAGGAAGCTATGATGACAGGCTTTACGAGTGTTTCCATTCAGAGCAGGTTTCAACACTTTTGACTTTAGTCAAAGAGGGGGGGGGTGGGTCGGAAGATATGTCGTACAAGCTAGTTCCTTTGAAGCATAAAGCTTGACATCAAAACTGCATTTTAACAGGAGACTTTTTCATCTGTAAAGTACAGATTTCAACTTTTCTAGTTGAAGTATTAGGAGCAATTTAAGGAGGGGAACAAATTGGGTTTAAATGCATCCTATACTGGAGACAAAAAGGGCACTTACAACGTGTTGATGCCAGGTGAAAAGGGAGTCTAAGATACAGATCTCACATTTTTTTGGCAATAATTGAAAATGAATAAATTACCAAATCTGCAAAAGAAAAATCTAAATTTGATTTGAGCTGCTTTTTGTCTTCGTTCTGCTCATTCAAATTGTGAAAGTGCTGATGCTATTTGTTAGGCAGCTGGCGCCTGGGGATCCTTTAGTCTTTGTGTTTTCATAGAAAGGGTTACCTGGTGCCTCGCTTGTGTGTACTGTTGACTTGTCTCAGTGCTTATTCGAGATAATTGCCTCTGAGTGGCTGGGCATTGAGAGAGGGCTACTTTAAATACCCCAGAGTCCCACACTGCTATCTCTCAATGAATTATTCACAAACAATAATGGTTGTACTATATCTCTCCAAAGCCCTCCTTGTGTATGTGTGCACATACACACTCACAATACCTTATTGTTCAAACACACACACACACAAAACAACTTTGCCCATAAAGACATTTTAGGAAAGTGGGAAGGATTTCTCTCGTTTGATAGCCACAATAAACCACCAACGAATATGAACATTTTCTTTTTTGGAAAAATAAAAATTTGCAGTCTGGAAATTCAGTCAGTCAAAATGAATTGGGGTGTAAAATAACGAACTGCCTCTAACTATGTCCAAAATCAAGTCTTTGGATTCAACAGGGATTTCTCGATTTATCAAGTCACGATAAACTGATCAACTGGACCTGATTTTTCACTGTTCATCCGAATGACTTCTTCACTTCTAATGATGGAAATCCTCAGCATGCATCCTGCGGGGATGCCATGCCTCGTAGAGGAGGACGACATAATTGAGGCCACCTGTTCAGAAGGCACCAAAAGAGAGTCGTTTTCTGGAGGTAAAAGCCTTTCCATTATAAAACATTAAAGGATGTGTTTTGTGCACTGCCGTTTGTTTAGAATATATAGAAGGAAATACCTAGGTAGCAGACTGTGAACAGAAGAGAAAAAAACTGAACAGAAAGACACTGAAAAGAGCACCACCTGCAGAAGCTCAACCTTCATCAAATGTCTTCATCTTGTGTCAAATTATCTTATGAAACTAATAAAACCACTTATTAGCTAGGGTGCAGTCTTTGAATTTCAATTCCAGTAAGCTTTAATTTGTTGCCAGCAGCTAACACAAGAGGGTGCTGCATCATCTGTTCACTGTAGACATGTTAGTGCTGTTTGTGAATGGGTCAACGTGATGACAGGGCTGCTGCAGAGGTTAGAGTTCCTAGTAAGTCTGTAGCGACTGTAATGTGAGTAGCATGAAAAGTGTTGAGCACTTACTAATATGATAGGGGGGGGGGAATCAAGTTTTACATACTGTGAATGTAAATAAATGACAAATATGATTTAGAATTTAAAGCTGCATGTGCATCTTTGGCAGCAGAGGATAACATAGTTCATAGTTTTGAAAGGCAGAGGTGCAAATTTCTAATGGATATTTAGTGGCTCTAGTTACACAGATGTATGATGAGAGGACAGGTGTACTTTTACATAAAGGTCTCTCCTATAGTGCAGCTTTACAGTCACCGTGTCAACCAGATCTATGCACAATGGTGAAATGTGGCAACATGTGTAAGGGTGAAAGGGTACAGTGTCGCAGATTTCTACTGCCACCTACAAAATTCAAACAGATGGCAAGTAATTATGAAACTTATGATAACATCAGGGCGCATAATTGGTACATGGGAAAGTTGAAAAATATGTCATGTGCATTTAAACAGACAAGTATGCACGAATGAAAGCATGAATGAAGGCATGTGTGTTAATTAGCGTGCAAGGGGAGTGAAAAAGGCCACATCAGGGACGGCATTAGCCATTTTGGGGCCAGAGGGGAGATTTTGCCTGGAGTGGCCCCCTCTACACCAATTGTTTCTGACTTTTACAAAAGTGGGGGTCTTCAAGAAGCACTGAAAGATGCAAGGAATCTAAACTCAAATTGTTAATTTGCGTGTCTGCAGGTAAAAAGGTACAAAAGATCCTGGCGGTGAATCACAAACACAAAGCATCAATTCAAGGCTCATTGTCCAGGTTATCATAGCACCAGAGGTACACACACACACCCACGCCCACACACTCAAGGACACATACATTCACACACGCATGAGTCTGGCACGGTGCTGGATCTTCCCTCCCACTGACAGATGGATGGGGTTAATATCATAATTAAGCACCTTGGCCGACGGTTCCTGTTTACCGCTCGGTTGCTAGGCAGTGACATCAGCTGATCCCTCCCTCCTTCCTCTCTAATCCCTTCCCTCTCCCTCACACTCCCTCACACAAACACCACTCTGCTCTCTCTCTCTCAGATAGGCAGCGCAGACGTGGGCAGAGTGTGGGGGTATAGGAAGAGGAGAGAGCGGGAGGGTAGGTAGTAGTGTGTGTGAGGCTGTCTGACAGCATGGTCTGGGTCTGAGGACAGCACTGGAAGACGCAGCAGCAGCCTCCAGATCTCCATGTAGACCAGTGTGGTGACATCCACAGATCACCTGGACCTGTCCACCCATCAGCACCCACCCAGGACAACACCCGCCTCTTCCAGAGGAGCAAGAGGAGGAGGACGAGGGGGGTGGGTCTGTTTATCTTCTTTTGTTTTTCTTTTCTCAGTTTTTTGGTTTGGGAGTAGGCTCCGGGCTGGACCGCATGCATGACACAACGCAAAGGCGAGAAACCCACCATCAGCATCCAGGAGCACATGGCCATTGACGTGTGCCCTGGCCCCATCCAGCCCATCAAGCAGATCTCCGACTACTTCCCCCGTTACCCGCGGGGCCTCCCCCCTGCTGCGCCCCACCAAGTGGGCCACGCCGGGCCCCTGTGCCCTGCCCTCCCAACCTCCTCGGCCGGCGCCGCCACCGCCACCACCGCCGCTGCCGAAAGTGACCGCCCCAATGAGGATAAACCA
Source organism: Coreoperca whiteheadi (assembly GCA_011952105.1). Classification (NCBI taxonomy): domain Eukaryota; kingdom Metazoa; phylum Chordata; class Actinopteri; order Centrarchiformes; family Sinipercidae; genus Coreoperca; species Coreoperca whiteheadi. The sequence continues at coordinate 4,626,980 of WNGW01000031.1, forward strand.
GACCGGGCGTGTGCCGGAGCCTCCACCTCCTTACAGGCCACCAAGAGGGACGAGGAGCCCGACGTGGAGGGATACGACTCAGATGACTCCAGTGAGTGGCTTCCCTTCTTGTCGTCTCCATCCTGCTGTTTACCATGGTGCTTTCCAACATTTCTACATGTGTGTGTCTATCCCTTTTAGGTCTTCCACTCCCTCTCCCTTTCTCTTATTACTGCATCTCCATCTTTGCCACCGGTTGCCAGGCATCCCTCCAGCCGTGTGGCTTCGTGGCTTTATCTGTCACCTTTTCTTCTCTCGGCTCCCCCGTCCATCTCTTTCTGTCTCCAGTCGCCTGGCGTATGTGTATATGTGTGTGCATGCATGTCGTGTGTCCCTGTGTGTGTGTTGCAGCTAACTCTTTCCCTCTCTGTCGACAGACAGCCAACTGTTGCTGCTGCAAAGAATACAGCTTCCCCCCCTCCTACTGCTCCTCTGCGCTCCTCCAACTGAAAGCATATGTGTGATTTTATTGGAGCAAATGATTGCATATGTCTGTCAACGGACGCATGTGTGCATTTTTCATATCACTGACTGCAGGGTGCTGTGTCTATACTGTCGATCAGTCTCATGGGGCTGAATGATTCATGGCTTCTTGGTGAAGCTTCAAATTAGTCGCAGTTTTGCGCTCAGCGGAGTCTGACTGCATCTGTAAGCTCATCCACATACTGTATTGGCTAGTGGCAAGACAGGCAACTTCCAATTGTGTGAGCATATTGTCTGTCTGTCGGTCTGTTTTTGTGTGTTTGTTTCGAAAGCATAAAGATGTGTGTATGCGTGTGTCCACATCTGTCTCCATCACAGAGGGGAGGCTTCTTTGAGAAAGGCTTCGCTGACTGTCATTCCTTAAATCTATCAGGTTTGAGTGGATGAATAATAATGTAAATTAATAACATGCAGCACAGCTGTAAAGCAATAAAAGTCGCAGAGACAGAACTAGAACAAGATTTCTACATCCTGCATAACCATTTTCGGACCCAGCAAACATCTTCACAGATAGATGATACGACCCCCGAGTAAATACAGTGCCAGAATGAAAGCTGCTGCTACCTGCATCATTTCTACGGACCTTAGGATATGCGATAAATCACTGAAACAGTGAAGGAGACTCTTGTTTTAGCATTTGGTTGCCTCTGAACTTGGCTCGGCTGCAGCTCACTCTGAATAGCATGTTGCTCTCACGGTGCACGAAAAACAGACAACTGCTTGGTGGTGTGCTTGTATCAGACTCTATGAAGGTTTGTTGCAAGTGTTTCTCTGCACAAGAGACTTGTGATTGCAGGTTAATGTGTGACAGCAGTGCTGCTTCACTAAGAGATAATCCATGCAGAGCGGCATGCAGGGGGGGGTTTAGGCCATCTCTAATCCAGAACTGGACTGGAGGGGGGGATGGTAGGGAGCAGAGGAGGCAGGTCGGGCCTGGCAGATGTTGCTCTATGACCTCTGCCAGGCAACCAGGATTTCACTCAGTGGGGAAAAAGAGATGGAGATTCATTCTCCTAATTTGTGAGAGCAGTCCTCGATTAGTGAGAGACTTGACTTCTGTAGCCAGATATGACTTTCTGAGGGCGTTTGTTCTTTTGTTTTCAGCAATCACAACATGGTGTTTCGAAATGTCTTTGTTGGCGCAATGTTCAGTGTGCGGGAATTAATAATTTCACCTGCGAAGTGATACTTCCGGTCCCTCTCAGACTTATTGCTTACTGCTAACTCTAAATCGTCGAGCAGTTCTGTCCAGGGATTTGTAATGTGGTAAGAGTTAACTATTTACATTTACACAACTAGCTAATATCCATATTTTATACACTTTCAATTAGCTGCAAGTTTGTGTATCTGTGAGTCAGATATGAAATCCATTGTGGTTTTGCTGAGCTACAGGCAAATCTGGGTGGGAAACACTGCAGTAATAAGTTGAGATAAAGCACAAGAAACCCCGAGCTGCTTTGTACTTGTTGCTCTAATGTGCATCCAGTAGAAACGTTCAGTATTGCCTAGGGCAGCTGTGGCTCAGGATGTAGAGAGGGTCATCCATTAGTCGCAGGGTTGGCAGTTTGATCCCTTGCTCCTCCTGTCTACATGTCAAAGTGTTCCTGATGGTCAGGCGAGCTGCCTTGGATGGCAGCTCTGTATGAATGGGTGAATGAGAGGCAAACTATAAAGGGCTTTATCTGTGAAGGTAGGGAAGTGCTATATAAGTGACGTCCATTTGCCATTGCCTGCCATTAACACCACTTACTGAAGTTGTTCTGATCGGGAGGAGTAAAGGGCTCAATATTCTCCAAAGTGTTTGTCAGATCCTCCGACAGTGTCTGAAACCCCCTTTCCAACAGTGGAATCAGGTGGTGGTGGTGGGGC